>JASVEL010009736.1:0-138951 GCA_032618575.1 Nicotiana noctiflora
TCTGGTGTACCAAGCTATGGAAAAAGTTAAGGTTATTCAGGAGAGAATGAAAACCGCACAGAGTTGCCAAAAATCCTACGCAGACGTTCGCCGAAGGGATTTGGAGTTTCAAGTCGATGATTGGGTGTTCTTGAGGGAATCTCTTATGAAGGGAGTCATGCGATTCGGAAAGAAAGGGAAATTGAGTCCTAGGTATGTCGGGCCATATCGAATCGTTCAAAAGATTGGTCAAGTTGCTTATAGGCTAGAGTTGCCTCCTGAGATGTCATCAGTGCATCCGGTATTCCATGTGTCCATGTTGAAGAAAGTGATTGGAGATCCATCCACCATCATGCTAGTCGAGGCTATAGAGGTTAATGAAGATTTGTCGTATGAAGAAGTTCCAGTCGCCATTCTTGATAGGCAAGTCCGTAAGTTGAGAAATAAGGAAGTTGCCTCGGTTAAAGTATTGTGGCGAAGTCAACAAGTTGAGGAGGCCACATGGGAAGCAGAAAAAGAGATGAAGGAAAAGTACCCCCATTTGTTCGATCAAGCCTAGAAGAAATTAGGTGACCCTTCTACTCCTAGTAACTGTCATCTTGTCTAAGTTGTTTCCCTCTTAGTATTAGTAAAGTCTCCTTCATTTCGTAATGAGTTAAATGTGTTGTTGCCTTGGGTCACTTGAACCTTTCTTGATAAATGAAAGCCTTATAAAGATTTACGTGTTAAATAAACAACTAATAGTAAATGTAGATTGGTAATGATTTGTTAAGTGTACATGGTGTGTTAAAATGGTTAAATAAGGTAAGAATTCATTGAAGTGACTAGTTTATGTGCAATTGTAACAATGTGATAGAATATGTGCATTCGTTGAGGTAAGATAGTGTATACCAGTTGTGAAAAGTGTTGTATTTGTGTATTGTTGTTTGGTAATGTGTTTCGGGGGCCCTCTGATAGGTGGATATGTCCATAAAACAAAGGAAGCTCTGGCGAAATTTTTCTAAAATATAAGAGTTAGTCAAAATTTTGATGGTTGCATATCATGTCTTTCAAAACCAACTCATTTATTTCAAAATCCTCATTCGAGGACGAATGATCTTAGGGGAGGGAGGATGTAAGGCCCCGTAAAATTTTTGTGCATAAAACATAGTAGCTATAGTGTCATGGTCCGAATAATGTGTTAGGAATGCGTAGAATTCTTCGCGGCGAGCTTGCTCGCCGCGGTTCGCCTTGGTAGTGATTTAAGTTTCAAAAATGTAGAGAATTAATTTTTCCGAAAAATTGTCAAATGTGCGGTCAAGAATGCGACCGCAAACCTGACATGCGGACCGCATTCTGACCGCAAATCGTTCCAGAGAAGTTGCCCAAAATAGTGTCAATAATGCGGTCGAAATTGCGATCGCATAGTGAATCTGCGGTCCATTATGCGGTCGCAGATCTAACCTGCAGACCGCATAATGGTCGCATTGTGTCGCGTCTTGTTGTTTTCTCAGAGTCAAATTTGCGATCCAATATGCGGTCGCATAAATGACATGCGGACCGCAGAATGGACGCATTGTAACTTCCGATTTGGAGGACTCTCTGATTAGGTTTGCGGTATATTTGCGGACCGCAAATCAATTATGCGGCCGCATTTCTACCGCATTTTTACCGTATTTCTTCCCATGGGTACATCCACCAAATACCACCACTGTTTGGGCTCCCTACACTTCATAGATGTTAAGGAAACAAATGAACAAAGAAAATTCAAAAATCAAAGACGGTGTTACCACCCATGGGTTGCCTCCCATGGAATTTTATACTCATGCATGATTATTGAACTTGATTTTTAGTAAAAAGAAGTGAGTAGAAGTAAGAGTCTTCAAGAACAAGGTCGGCAAAGATAGGATAGCTTGGGTAAGCATAAAGTAGGAAGTTAAAGGAAAGAAACTCGATACAAGGTATGTATGGCTAATTTTGATTCATGTGAAATCGCCTATATGTGTGAAAATTGCTTGGTTAATGTTAATTTGACAAATTGTGTGAAATTCTCAAAGTTGTTGTTGAAATATGAGTGATGCGGTATAGAATATGAACCGAAAGTTAAATGAGAGTTGAATTGGGTAAAGAATTGTGAATAATACTTATGATGGCCTATATGGCACTTTGTGGAAAGGAAACGAAACACTCGAGAATTGGTCTATTGTGGAAAGAGATGAAACACTTGAATGGTGGAAAATTATTGAACATACTTGTGTGAATGTTCTTGATTATGGAGATATTGTAACATGGTTGTGATATTGATTTGAAATATGATTGAGAACATGAAACAATGTGCAAGTTGCTTATTTGAACTTGTTGAAATTGTGTGTAGTACCTTATCTGTTGTTTGAAATTGTTGTGTTTTAAACTGTAAGGCGGGGTCGTGTTGCGCGCCGCAACGTAAGGAAATAAGGTGTGGGTTGGGGTGATAAGGGTGGCCGAGGTAATAAGGGTGGTCAGGGGTAATAAGGATGGAAAGCGATCGAAATCGCTATTGAAAATTGATACAAAAATCAATGATGTGAAATTGTGAAAGGAGGCAGCAGGAGAGTTTGCAACCTGGGGGGCACTGATTGCCCCTATGTTTGACTACTTGAAATTTATGTTGTTGATTGGTTGTTGTTCTATTTGTTGACCTTGAATGTGCTTATGTTGAGGCTTATCTGAAATGAGAAAAAGGTGGAAAACATGGTTGGCTGGCTTGATTAGTTTTAATGTAATTTAATGGCTTGAGTTTACTTGGGACAAAGTTTCTCCATACATACCAGTACAATTCTAGTGTACTAACGTCCCTTTTGCCGGGGACGCTACATTCGTGTTATGATTGTAGGTGGATCAGTAGCAGGCACTTCAGCTCCTTGGCAGTAGTATCCTTCATCTTCCGTTGCCCGTTTTGGTGAACCCCTTTCTTCCTTGGGGCCCTATGTGGCTCATGCCACTTCGGTTTAGATTTCATTTTGGTTTTGTAAGGTATAGCCGGAGCCTTGTTACCGGCAAGTATTGTATTTCCCTTTTGTATCCTAGAGGCTCTGTAGACATGTAAACTGTGGGACTCCAGCATTATGTAGATATTATGTTATGTCGGGCGTTGTAAAAATTGCAAACTTGTTAATGAATCACTCGTATGGTTTTATTTGCTTAATGTGAAATCATTCATGGTTAGTAAGATATTTGGTTAATGAGAAACAATCAACACAGGGGTAACGCGTGGGAATGAAAGGCACCCAGGTCCGCTTGACTGGGGCAACCCGGTCCGGCGTCGGTCATGTCCCTCCTTTTGGGGCGTGACAGGTTAATCTCGAATCCGAGAAATTTTGACTCTTAAAAATGTCTGCGAAGCAAAGATCCGGATAAGGAACTCTGTTAACCTGGGAGAAGGTGTTAGGCATTCCCGGGTTCCGTGGTTTTAGCACGGTCGCTCAATTGTCGTTCCCGACTCTTTTTTGACGCAATTATATATTTTAAACAATGTATAATGATTTTTACATTAGGTATTATTTTAAAGAATTTGCGGCATCGCGAAAACACGCCTCGAGTCACACCGCAACCAGTACGCCTATGACTTTCGGTGTATTTCAGCTTTGCCGAGATTTGGATTTGAGTCGCACCAAGTGCACACTCGTTCAATGGAAAGTACATTAACATCGTGCCCTAAATAACGTCTATCGGCTTTTAACTTTTGGGAGAGGCTATGGAATTCGCTATTAGCCTCTCCAGTTCTACTATGTTATCTTATTACTAAATGGGGGCCCCCGGTGTTTGTTATTCGGGCGAGGCTCATCCCAATTTTCATTAAAGGATTCAATACTAGTATTTGGCTATGTTTTCTACATTTGTTTTTTCCTTAATCGTTTTCTAATATTTAAACATTCCAGGCCCGTAATTTTGTTATTCAATGGGGCCTGGATTTCCAGAATAAGGATTTACTACATTAAAAACAGGTCCAGGTTCTTAAAGAACCAGACCTGATTCGGGCATTCTATCGCCAGCCCAGTTGGCATTATACAGAGATTCAGGCCCATAATACGCCTTGGGCCCAAACTAAATAAAATTGGAAACAATTGAAGCAACAGAACAAAGATACACATTTGAAATGGAAAGCACTTTTATTTATTCAGTGAAGGAAATCAATATCATACATTAGCTACAAATTAATTATTTATTACCATAAATCAAAACTAACAAACTACTTCTTCCTCTTACACTAGCGTTTTGAAGTTAATACCAGTTAATACCTAATTTGAGAAAGCGACGGATTACATAATGGACTTAAAGAATGATTAAACTAATTAACTATGGATCCGAATTAACTGATTAACTACTCACGAATATATACATTACCAGTTTCGTTATGTACTAGGCATTTTTACATTACAAAGATGGTTCTAATTAAATTGTATCAATATCCGTAAATAAATAACTCAGAGACCTATTTATAATTATGCTACTGATTTCAATATGGCTTGTTTTATCACGAGATTATTAACCTAAAACATGATTAAAGCACTATCTAATCTAACATTTCATATTTTTAAGCTTATCTATGTGTAAATGACATCTGATATGTGATTAAGACTTATGAATCTATTGTGAGTAAGTAACCAATCGATTTTTTGAAATTATTATTAACTAACCCATGTTTTAAGATCTATTACCTAATTAAGCTATGTGATACACTATTGCTACTATACTACTAGTTATTACAATGTTTTTGTTTTTCGTTTTTCAGCTACTACAATACTTCAATAGATAAATTACAAATCTAAACTAACAACACTAAACATAAACTACGGGACAGCAAATAATCGGATCCAGATCTTCATTTTTTATTTCAACAATTCACCATTACAGCTTCAAGTGAAAGAGATATGTACCTGGTTTTGAAAGGAATGGGAAAATGGCAAATCAACAAGGCGGTGAAAATACAGCAACAACAATAGTAACAACCAGCAGTAGCTTCAACACCTCAATCCCGAAAATCCCAGCGATACGGAGAAAAACAAAAACAAACCAGTAAAAAATAGAAAAGAAAAATATTTTCCAGATTTTCTCTTTGTTTTGGCTTTCTTGCTTTGAACTCTTTTCACTTCTCAAAAGAAACTCTCAAAGATTGCATTTTTCCGTGTATACTTCTGTATACAGAGTGTATATCGAGTGTATACTACAGCAGGGAATTTTTTTATTTTTTCTTCTCTTCCAATTTTTCCTCTTTTTTCCCCCTTTTTTTCATAAATCCTCTCTTTTATTTATAGGCAAGAATTTCGAAAATTTTTAGATTTTTTGTTAAAAAGAAAATATTTTTTTAATTTAAAGAAAACCCACTAATCCATGTTTTCCTCTCCTTGTTTTCTTCCTTGATTTCCTTGCCCCAACTACTTTATGTCATGTAATTATGATTATTTTTTGCTAAAAAAAATCTGAAATTTTCTTCTTGGGCGAAGGGGTTTTGGGTTGGGTAAGGTTTCTTAGGATTGGGCTTGTAACTTAATTTGCAAGATGACCCAATCCAAATTTTTTCCATTTTGTTCTTCTCCATTATTCAACGGACGATGGGTAACCGCCTTCCTACGCTCCACGGCTATGCCTTTTCCAAGAAGCAATCGGCGCCCTTTCTGCTCCGGCGGCTCGTCGCCTTCGGGAGCCTCCTCTTCGACAGGAAGAGATGGAGGCAAAGGGTTCTCCTCATTCATCGGTTCGACTACTGACTCGACTACGGGATGAGTAGTCTTAGGAGCATCATCGATAGAGGGCTCCCGAATTACACCTTCGCCTTCAGAGTGAACGGCGTCAGATGCATCCTCACTGGATACTTCCACATCTGCATGCTCGCCCTCAGGTCGAGTAACCTCAGGAACGTCCCCACCTATACGCTCCTGAACTACATGCTCAAAATTAGAGTCCGCCGACGAGGAAGCATCGACACGACGTCTTCTCCTCCTTCGTGGGACACTTCGGGCTGCCTACACATTAACCAAGGGAAAGATACGTCAAAGAATGCGATACCAAAGAATATAGTCGCCAAACCAAAAACTGACGCAATACCTAGAAGGCCGTATTTCATGGTAAACGCCACCCACGTCCTGCATTCTCCGGCGAGTGGGATCAACCGCCCCATCCACGCCCTAATATCCGGCACGGACCGGGGTGTGGACGCCCTAGCTGCATATAAAAAAAACACAAAAGGTTACAACGGTCGAGTATGCATGAATGATTGAAAACCTTAAGTGCATGAAACAACGCTTACATTCAGGATTCCATGCTTTAGGGAATCTAGCGGGGTCCACCACCAAATCCGAGGTTCGGACAAAGCAAAATTTTAACCAAAACTGACGGTTGGGCTTGTCGTCCGTTTTGACGACCAAACCCTTCATCCCGTGATTCTTCAGCTGCAACATCGTCCCCCTCATGAATCTAGGACTGAACAATTGCATCAGATGGTGTACTGTGACGTCAAGTCTGGCCCTCTCAGCATAAGTCGTCAGTATATGACATGTTTTCCATGTGGAGTGAGTTGGGCTGGACATATGTTATAGAATCTACACAGCTCTTCCGCCAACGGGTATATGGGGAGACCACACCCAATTATGAAAGGGTATTCATAAAAAGCATAGAACCCCGGTATGTGTACATTGGCGAAACCTTCCCTGGCCGCTTCCATAACCACCGTGTCCGAAATCTGACAAGAGACACGCAGGTCATCCAAATGTGACACAAAGAATTTAGACTTCTCCCATGCAGGAGCTATACACCTTGAGGGAAAATCCCTTCGAACATATAGCTCCCCCGAGGAAGCACATTGTCTATGGAAAGAGGGACAAGAGGCTTTCGGGCCTTTTTCCTACCTTCCGAAGATGGAGGAACCCTAGAAGTGGCCTCATCCCCGTTTCCTTCACGTCGTCGACCACCATTCGCCATAATTATTCTTTGATTAAAGATGCGACACATCAACGAGCTTGTAAAGTTATAAAGCAAACTATGAAAGTCAAACGCAAAGTTGCTAAAAGTCACTATGAAAAGAACAAAGGCACGAAGAACTTTTTCTTGAAGAGATCTAAAGGATAGAAAAACTTGAAACCCCTTCCTATTTATAATACCATGATACACGGGATTTGAAGAGGTGAGTGTCAGAGGAAAGGGGCGGGAAACTGAAACGTCAAATCACCTCCTGACCTGCCTCAGGAGCAGTTATAATTATGACGCATGCTGCCAGTGACATTAGTTCAAAAAGCAAGCCACGTGCCCATATATGGACGACGCCATAGCGAGTCGATCTTTCCCCCTGTTGCAGACATATGTCGAATACATCTCCAACAGGTGGAAGGACTAACTGTATTGGGTCGCATCAGATATAACTAATAAGAGTCGAGTACGTCTCCCCCTACGCCCACGCCTGATAAAGGCCAAGCATATCTCTCCCCACGCCTACATGGCGTTGAGGGTGTGTCTTTAACAACGAAGGCGTAATGATGACTCGCACATGCGGACGCTCTGTTCCCTCTTCCTTTTTATATTTTTAGGACGTCGACGGCCCTTAAATGAATTATGCTTTTGACGAGTGAACCTTTCTCTATATAAAGAGGGGTTTTTCTTATTGTAAGACAAAGTGTTATTTTTTAATAATACAACTTCTGATTATCTCTCTCTATAAACCTCTCTGTATTATTTATTCTTTCTTTATATCCCCGGTGATTTTCATTGAGAGTTCACATAACCTCGCCATATTCTTATCAGGATTTGCAACATAAAAATTATAGATCTATCTTTGGAATTTATTATAGTTGATTACGATTTACCCCTCTCTCACAACTTTTGATTGTCACTAACTTATAAAGTAATCGATAGTTTTTGAGTCAAACATGGTGTTTCACTCGTTTTTCCTAAGAGGAAAGGAAGGGAAAGAAAGGGCTTTTTATATATACATTTGGTCGGTCCGTTAAAACTAAATATTTTTATATGATTAGTTTAATTATATAAAAAATATATTTAACGTTATTATTTTTAACGTTGTTATTTTTGTGTGTGGTTATTTGTGTGATAATTCTGAAAATAAAGGACAGAAATAAGAAACTTCAGTGTCATTATTGATTTTTTGACTCCTCTTGCCCCATAAGTAACCGTTCAAGTTTCATAATTTTTTTTTAATTTACATAAATCTATTTTACTTGGCACGGAGTTTAACAAAAAGAAAAAAACTTTTTGAACTTATGGTACAAAATGAGGCACCTATATATTCTTGTATGACTAAAAATCATTTCAAAATAGGGTAAAGCATCATTATTTTTGGTACACACTAAAAAAAATATGTTTACATAAATTAAAACGTAGGCGTAAGTGTTATCCCATGCTACAAAGGCAATACTATTATCTTTTTGACTTGAGGCAAAAAGAGGTAAAAAAATCAAGAGCAAATTTTTTAAGGGCATTGGATGTAATTTCCGGGATGAAACTTAACATAAGATGTGCTTCTGTTGGGCCTAAAATGAGGTTGATTTGAAGTGGTCTACGATCATTGAATCTTAAGATAAATCATGCTTTATAGATGGACTTAAACTGAACCTATTTTGCAGTGGTCTACGATCATTGAATCTTAACATAAGTTGTGATATATTGTTGGGCCTCAAATGACATTATTTTCAAGTGGTCCTCGATCACAAGTTATAGTTCTGTGATTATAGCATGTGATAATTTAAATTTTAATGACTTTTTTTTTTTGAAAAGACACTTCAAAATAAATAATTATAATTAAAGAGAATTGGCAAGTAGACCGACATCCTTGAGCCTAATATTTCATGGAACTTGCGGGGATACAAGCGCATGAAGATCTTAATATAGTAAACGACCGTGTATTTTCTAATAGCAATGATGTTTGTAGAATTTCGTATAAGCCTATTGAATCATCGTTCTATTGTCACAATTTAATTTTTAAGTTGAGCAAGAGAGATGCGTGGGCGGGGAGCGGGCATATATTATTTTGTGAGTTTTATTTTAATTTTTAGTGATTGCCAAAGTCAAATAAGAATGAATACTTTTTCTTAAGGTTTTCTATCAGGTGTCTGGTATTTATATTGAAGCCCCTTTATATCCAGATTCGCGTCGCATAGGACCCCATTCGGGAGGAAACGCTTCCTATCATGGGTTTTTTCATATCCATGACTCGAACATGAAATCTCTAATCAAGAAAAAATAGTCTCATCCAGTACACCACATCCTTTGGTGGTAAGTAGGAATGAATACCACCATAAAACGTGAGATTTCAGGAATAGAACTATGATAAATACCAAACTCGACTTCCTAATGAAATGTTTAAGAGAAAACTACACTCTATAGCCCCTCAAAATTTTAATAACCCATATTTTGTACCAACTTTAAAAAATGGCCCTTCGACCCAAACATACCGAACGGAATGCGTATGACAACACAAGTACCTGTAGCTCAGTGGATAGGGCGCTTGTTTCCTAAGCTGACAGTCGCAGGTTTGACCTCTACATAGCGCAATGGAGAAAAACTTTTTTGCAATGTATAAATATTGTATCCTAAGTTCGATAGTGTATCATTGGTGTATATTGATCCTATCTCAAATGTGCTTGTGTATCTAATATTTTGGAGTGTATCATGTACTTTTGTATAGTGACAGTCTTTTTGTATATATTTTGTATAGTAACATCTATTTTGTATATTTTTTGTATAGTGACAGTCTATTTTGTGTATTTTTTGTCTAGTTACATCTATTTTGTATATATTTTGTATAGTTACTTCTATTTTGTATATTTGTTGTATAGTGCCAATCCATTTTGTATAGTTTTGTATAATATCAATTTATATTGTAGATATTTCAACTTTTTGTATACCCGAAGGAGTTTCTCTTTCAAACAAACCATTTGAAATATTTAAGAGTCTTCGAGATCATTTCTAGAATTTCTTTGGGGGAAGTCAAATGACCTGTGTATGTTTCACCTTTTGCTTTTGCAATAACGATGAAGAACAAACAGAAAGATCGGAGTAACGGCATAAGCAGTTGAGTAGCTCCACCACCCATATTTCCCCACCCTATTGCAGTACCATACAGATTATGTATCAATCGAATCTATTCACGTTTATATGCATTCTCTTAAAGCACTTTGATTACAAGAAATGGAATTGGTCTATCAACTAAAATAGATCATCCTCATTGACCATACCCAATACTCGAGAAGAAAAAAAAACAAAAAAAAGGGAAAAATAAATCAAACTGGGTATACTATTTCCTAAAACTTCACCATTGGTTCAAAATCAACAGTTCCAAACCATTCTCAGTCACAACAACTCAATAAGAATGTAATACTATCGAAATTGCAAAACCCCAAGATTTTAAAAAAGGTTTAAATCATACAATATTTATTCATAAAAACTAGAATCCAGCTAAAAAGATTCAAATTTTCTAAGAGAAAGAGAATATTTTAAAGACTTTAGCTTTGTGTTCTGAATCTAACTGGTGAAACGAATTTTGATGTTGTATATGTGGGGATTTTGGGATCGGAAGTAACGGAGAAGGCAAAAGATTGCTCTTTGCCTGTGACTAGTAGTGACGACGACACTGGAATTGGTTCAGTGAATTTTCAGCTAGCCCTTATCATTATTTTTAGGCTATGACTTGTATAAGTCAATTTTTGGGCTACCTTATGCTATTAGTTTCTACCGATGGGTCATAAGTGAAGATTGCTCAATGTTTAACGGATGTCTTGACATTAGGAAACATACAACAAGGAAACAAGTACAGTAATAGCCACTTTTGAGTATGCACTTTAATAATATATTCACAATTTACATTATATATAAAAAATTAGTCAATTCACTCAAACTTCAGGATTAAGTATCCTAAATTTGAAAATTTAAAATTTATTGTCCTGAATTTTTGAGTTGCTAATTTGAAGTTCAGGACTAAATATCCTGAATTTCTGAACTACTAATTTACAATTTAGGACATAAAATTCAAACTTGTGGATATAATTTTCGAATATTATGACATGATACCCTGAAGTTTGAGCTCTGAGGTTTAAACTATAGGACTCTGACTCTTACAGTTTGAGCGAAATTGATTAATTTTTAAATATATTGTAAATTGCAAATATATTAAAACATCATGTTTAAAAATAACTACCTGATATCATTTCCACGTGTATTTTCTAGCCCATTATTAAGATGAGATATTTACACAATTATCCGCCTTCATAATTTACTTTTTGTATTCAGTATAATATAGATTATAAAAAATATATAATATATTATATATGAATTATACGTATATTATACATCTAAAACTATTTTTAATTTAAGTGGCAAAATGTGCGGCTATTAGGCTTAATTGTAACAAGGGAATTTTTCATACCTGTACCCTATAGCAAACTATATTACCAAAAATGTTTAAAATTTGGTAATTACCCGACCTGTGCACAATTTAACTACACTTTATGTACCAAACTATAAATAACGGAAAACTGAAGATATTATCCCCATTAATTTGCGCGCGATTGTAGGCATAGAATAAGAAGGAAGATTCTATGCATTTAATTCAAAATTGTGAAAAGGAAAACGAATCTGTAGCTCCGAAAAAAACTCCTTCTTCAACTGAACAGAAAATATCTTCTCGCTTTTATTCCCAAAAACGCAGAATTTTCAGAAATTCAAATTGTAGAAATACAATTTTCTTCTACAAACTATTCTTCTCAATCTCTGTTCTCCAATTGTATATATACAACTGAACGACAGTTGTGATCTCATAACTATTGAATTTTGAAAGTGTTTTTTTCGGTTAACAACTCAAAATCATGGCAAAAGTTGCAATTATGCTGAAATCGAATGGTAATTGGGATAAATATGGAAGATATATAGATTTTGTAGTTGACGCAATTGTGGTAGATGATAATTCAAGCTACGGAAATCTCGTTTCTACAATTGCTGAACAATTGTCGATTGATACATCTGAGAAAATTGTAGAAATCAAATACATTGTGGATGAGAATTGTCCTCCAATGGAAATTAGGAATGATATGGGTGTTTCTGTGTATATGGAAACGAAGAAGGATAATAGGAACTTAAGTTCATATCCGTTATGTATAAGTGTTAGAGATTTCAATATGGAATTGGCAATCACAAATGAAAGCATCAGTACAGGTATGGTTGATCCAAATTGCAGACTATTATGGAGATATCGACTAACTACATTTACACTACATAAAACTACATATTAACTACAAATATTAATATACAGCATATTTACTGTATTTTTGAATTTATATTCTTCAGGTTCTTCAGGATCACTAAGGTTACTTGATATTCCGTCGTCACCAACAATAGAGGAATATCAAAGTGAAATAATAACTGAATCTAAGCAATTATGTATTGAAGAAGGACAAGTGTATCAGGACAAGAAAACAATAGCTGCTGCAATGAGGAATTATGCAGTGCAGCACAAGTTTCAGTTCAGAGTAAAGAGATCGAGTCATAGAAGGTATGTAGTTAAATTGTATAATATTTGAAGTTAATTGTAGTTTTGACAAAATTTCTGAATCCGGTGGATTGTTGAATTCTATTTCTAGTTATGCTTTTTGTATCACTGTATTTGTAGTTATTTGAATTTAATTATAGTTTAACTACAATTTTTTTTATAGCTACTGGCTTATATGTGTAGCTGAAAGCTGCAAATGGCATTTCAAGGCCACATCAATTAACGATTCTGAAATGTTCAAGATAAGAAGTTTCAGTAGACAACACACTTGCTGTATAATGGATGAAACATTTATACAGCGCAAACGTACTGCATCAGTGGTTGGTAGCATGGTTGTTCCGAAATATTGTGATCCTAAAACTGTCTACACACCAAAGGACATACAACAGGACATGTTATCTGAACATGGACTAAACTTAAGCTACGTGCAAGCATGGAGAGCAAAGGAAAAAGCATTATATTTTTTGAGAGGAAATCCGTGTGACTCCTACAACAAATTACCAAAATATTTTTATATTCTTGAGAAGATCTATCCTGGTTCGGTTGTTAAACTAAAGAAGGCAACAGATGATTGCTTCTTATACGCATTTGTTGCTCTTTCTACATCAATCAATGGTTGGAAACATTGTAGGCATGTTGTTGTCGTTGATGGAACATTTTTAAAGTCAGCATACAGGGGGATTATGCTGACAACCAGCACAATGGATGCAGCAGGTGAGTAAAATACATACTGTGTGGTTATTTTTTCATTATTGTAGTTAAGTTGTAGCTAAATTGTAGTTGTATGTAGTTATATTAAAAAAATAACGAATTTGTACAAATGTAGTTGCTATTTAATTTTATATTCGGACTACAAAATGTAGGCACTATTTTTCCCTTGGCATATGCTGTCGTTAATTCTGAAAATGACGCTTCTTGGAAGTGGTTCTTTGAGAAATTCAAGGAGGCATATGGAGAAAGACCTTCAATGTGTGTTGTTTCGGATAGGCATGAGAGTATATTGAAGGCAACATCAGTTGTTTATCCGGGAATGGCACACTACTCTTGTATGTGGCATATATGGACAAATGTAAGATCAAAATTCAAAAAGGGACATCTACAATTGCATGAATTGTACTTTGCTGCAGCCCGCTCATACACTCTGGATGAATTCGATGAAAGGATGATGAAGATTGAAGAGGTAGACCCGCGTGTAAAGTCTTACCTATATGATATTGGCTATCATAGATGGTCAAGAGTACATGCAACGGTAAATAGAACTTTTACTATGACGTCAAACATTGCCGAGTCATTGAATGCTACGAAAGAGGCAAGAGAGCTGCCAATATATGACCTATTTGAGTATATGAGAACTCTTATTGAACGTTGGACAAAAGAAAAGTTGTTGAAGGCAAAGGCTACTTTTACATTCCTTGGTCAAAAATTCCACAAAGAGTTGGATGATAACAACACGTCATCGCAGAAACTACGGGTAACATATTCTTGATTTATGCTGGAGGAAAAAAAAAGTGATGCAAAATCTGGTTTAAATTGTAGTTAAATTGTAGTATAGTTGTAGCTAATTGTAGTTATTTGTATATAATCCATTTAAGTATTTGATGTATCAGTTTTTCTGTTTGTTTTTGTACTGTAGGTGAGAGCTTCAACCGATTATATACATACGGTGTTAGATGGTGCGAAGCGGTACATTGTGTGTCTACAAAACAAGAAATGTAGTTGTGGACAATTCCAACTTGACGAACTACCTTGTGCACATGCTCTAGCAGCATTAAGGCATATGAATGAAACACCTGAAAACTATTGCTCTTCGTATTACACAAGGGAGAACCTTCTTCTTACATATGAAATGCCAGTAAATCCTCTTCCCGATGAAGCCAAATGGGATGTTCCACAACATATTTTGGATGAGGTAGTAAAGCCACCAGCGGGAGATAAAAGGCAGCCAGGGAGACCTCAGAAGGAAAGATATAAACCATTTGATGAAATAAAGTCAAAGAAGTACAAGGTTTCATGCGGCAATTGTGGAGTCGAAGGGCATAACAAAAGAACTTGCAAGAATGCACCAAAAAAGAAGTTATTGACACAATTGAGTCCAATTATCAAACCAAAAACTCTCAATGAAAAAATCAACTTTTCTCCCTTTAAAAGTACAGACAAATATTCATCGGTAGAATTTTTTAGCTCATACTTCATTAGGAGATGAAGTGATTGATTTTGCATCACAACAGGTGGAAGACCTAACAAGTACCCAAAACGGGTTTTTTTAAAAGCTCGTAAAGCATTGGCAGATAGCAAAGCCTTAATTTGACTTGGTATGCTAGGCTCACACAAAGTGTGGAACCTAAGAATACCATAATCCACATTCTGCGGAGCAACAAAGATGCTATTCTGAAAACAACATGAAAAAAGCTGGATTGAGTATAGTTAACTACAATTAAATACAATAACACTACATTTAACTACATAATAACTGGACAACTACAACACACAATGATATTATAACTACAATTTAACTACAAAAACTACAAATTAACTACATAATAACTGGACAAGTACAGAACACAATGATATTATAACTAAAAATTAACTACAAAAACTACAAATTAATTACAAAACACCTGTTCCAAAACTACATATCTACCACACAATAACTAAAAATTAACTACAAATATATTAATGATTCGTATAAAAAATACAGAATATCGACAATTAAACCTTAAAATTGAGACAAATTAAATACAAAAACACTATTCATAACTACAAAATCCATCACAATATAACTAAAATATAACTACACATGTACTAATATTTCATATAAAAACTACATAATAACAACAATTAAATCTCAAACTTGAGACAAATTAACTACATAATCACTGTTTCTAACTACAAATTTACACAATATAACTACAAATTAACAACACATATATTAATAATTCATATAAAAACACAAAATAACGACAATTTAAACTCAAAATTGAGACAAATTAAAAATTTTACATAACTACACGGCAAAATAAAATAAAAATACCTTTTGTGAAAAATCATGAGGGATGACTTTTTTTGCTTTTTTTGAATGTTTCCTTTTTGGTTTTTAGAAGAAGATGGAGATAACTTCGATTTTTTGACAGATTTAAGCTTTGGTGAATCCTCGACAAAATCATCGTCAAATTCCAACTGTTTTCCCTTGCGCTTGCACTGTTGTTGATCAACATCACTAGCATTTCTATCTTGTAAATGCTTAGAGCGCATTTCAGCCTTTATTTGTCTGGGTGAAGGAATAGGTTTCGATTTTCCAGTTGCATGTGTATTCTGTTGGTTTTTGGCAGAAGATTTAGGTGTTAAAACACCTAAATCGAAAGAAGGAACATCAGTTAAAACCTCTTTTGTAGGTTTTTTTAGGTGTATTTTGATTCTTCATGATTTTGTTGAAAGATGAACTAGAAAAAAAATGGAGTGGAAGTTAATGGAGAATGAGGAAGATGTGTTCTGCTATACGGAAAAGGTGGAGAAGAACTGTAAAACACAAAAAAACGTGAGGGAAAAAATATACTGGGTGAAATCGTGGGGTGGGGGTGGGGGTGAGGTACGAAAATTTTAAAAATTGGAAGAGAGATAAGCGGGTAGGTAAATATTGGAAGATATTATCCCTAAATACACTCCTACAATAAATGGTAACTTAATTAATGCCTTAAATTGAATTATGGTACATAAATTGAAACTTGGTATGCTTAAATGTAATAAACACAAACCTTAAACATGGTTGGTAATAAGGTTTGATATATAGTATACACATGTAAAAATTTCCCTTCTTTGCTGGATCAAACTTGAGCCCATAATATAAGGCCCAGTCTGTGAAAAGGTACATTCTGGAATAATCAGAGCGAAAGTAAGGGAGGCAAAACAATGGCGGCGCGGCAAAAGTGACCGCGTGAAATGTGAAATATTTCGCTTGAAAACGTTTTCAGCACACAACATAAAGTGCACTGCACCACTCGCACCCTGATTTTAAGGACCAAACTGCACCCTACTCACGCCTACCGACGACACCCATATGCTATCGGCTTAGAGAGAAAGCCTCGGGAACGCCAATTTCTACAGCCATTCTTCCTACTTTTCATACTCTCCTCCACTCAACTCACTCACTCACTTTTCCCAAAAGAAAATTACACCCTCAGTTTGAAGCCCTAGTTCCTACACTCTCGATTCAAAGTCTTTCTTCGTCTCTCTCGATTTCTTTCTGTGGAACAAAATAACTAAGGTAATCTTTAATTCCCTTACCCTTGTAAACACCGTTTGGATAAATGTGGGTGGAAACAAGAAAAATGGAAATTTGGGACATTTTCAACATTACACTAAATTCATGGATTTTGCACTAGATTCTTTATTCTACTGTTGGTTAGTGTTTTCCTTTTTCCTTTTTCCTTTTTCCGTACCATTAGCTTCGATTTTCGTATTCTTTAACATATTACTAGAGCTAAAATTATGCAGATGAGCTTAAATTGTTCCCTTTACTTGAATTGGCTGGTGGATATTGTATAGTTGCAACTCACGCTTCTGTCTATTTCTTTGTTATAAATTACTAGTTTCTAAAGACCAGCTTTTGACAGATAGGCAAGGAAGTTATTTTTTAAATTAAAAAAGGAAGATTGTTTTGGTAAAGGTGGTGCTTGTGAGAGTTTGTGTTCACGTAGACTATTCTACTTTGGTAGAGGAGATAAGTGAATAAGGTATTTCTGTAACACTCAAATCTAGAGGTCAAGTATGATATGAATTATTCTCAAACTAAATACCAAAAAAGAGAAAGATCCAAGATTTAATTTACTTTTCCATTCAACTCTATTATATGTAATTTAGTTGAAGATATGTGTAGATTTATTAAGTAGAAATCATGATCCTCTTTTCATTGTATGAACGTGTAATTGATGTTAAATTTTATTCTTATTCTGTTCTTGATGTCTTATTTTGACTTTACACTGATGATTACCGCGAATGCTAGGCAAGTGTATATATATTACATAATCCAAAGGAGGGAGTTATTGGTAGTAATTTCTACTATAAAAGAATAAAGTTCATTATAAAGAGTATAGTGCCACCTTTCTACCATTTGATTTAATGTTATATCGAGTTTTAGTTTTTTTAGGAAGGTGGACATTATTTTGGACAAACAGATGAGGAAAGTATGCTTTTGTAGTGACCTAAGATCAAGTTATTCATTTGCTCGAGCTGTTTATTGTGGATTAGCCATTCATATCAACCTGAAAAACTTCCTTATCTCAGTATTTTGCCTGTCATTGTCTTTATATTTCTTCCAGAAACTAATAGATTTATAGGCCAGTGTACTCATCTAGTCCGCCAAAGAAAATTGAAATTTAATTTGGTTTGTGCTCAGTTTTAATATACATCGAAACAAACTTTCTCATAACGTGGTCAACCTCACAAATTGTACTTACCTAGGTCCGCTAGCTCCTTTTGCGGTCTCGTGTCAGAAGTAAACTAAGTTAAGCCACTCCAAAATACTTTTTATTGATTGAGCTTTCTGGAGGAAAATGTTATTCTTCTTTCCTCGGTATTTAATGCTGCACCCCAATGCTATCACGAAGAAGGAACACCACTCACTGTGTCTTTTTGTGTCCATGGCTGAATGGTTAAAGCTCCCAACCTTGTAAAGGGCGAAGTTGTGGGTTCGATTCTTGCTGGACGGGCTGAGAGTAGACCCCGGTCCCTTGCACTTGATGAGTTGGATTGTTGTTTCTCTCTTTGGGACTCCCCTTCTTTTTTTTAAACCTTAAAACAAAGGGCTTAAAATACATTTTTTCTACCTAACCAAAACCTCTCCCCCAATTATTGTTAATGCAACATGTACGGCTTGCACAAAGAGATGTCACTGTATATTATTCATAGTTGAGATTCTAGGTTCGTCCAAAAGGAAGAAACGAATAGGCTAAGGGCCGAACCTTAATGATCCCTAACCACATTGATATTCATGAGTTCTAGTCTTTAGATAGGTAAATTATAAGTTACACCATTACCAATTCCAAGGGCATGTAGTAATTATATCATGTGGACTAATGTATTTGGACAATTTTTCTTGGCCCCCGCTACTTGAAAGCAATGAAGGTGCCTAGAGCTGGTGCTATTTATTTCTGTTTCATTTCATATACTTACTACTTGATTGAGCTTGCCTCTTTTGTACAGTTGCACTTATGAAGTCTAGCGATACAGAAGTAAATATAAGTAATTAATAGTTCTTTTGTATCATGTGACTGGTAATGAAAACATTAGAGAAAATGCCAGCAACCAAGTGTCTTGTCTTTTAACTGATTTCATATCAAACATTAATTCTCATTATTTTAAGCGCCCAATTGATGAGCTTTTCTATTCTTTATCTCCTGTGTTTGTAAGTTTTTGAATGCAATTTAGTGTAAGCTTTTAAAAAAAAAGCGCAACTATGATCTGATATTTACGTGCTCATGCCTTTTATTTTGGGGTCACAGAAGCAATATTGGATTTTTCAATTTGGAGTGTAAGAAATTCAGCGCCACGGCATTGTATTTCTGAGAATTGGGAAAACGGATTGCTCGTGATCTTGCATTGAATATATTCATCACTGCAGTAACTTAGAACTTGAGCACAGAGGTCATTCAGAAGCAGGGATTGTAGGATACAAATGTAGGATAACTGTCTCCTGAAGACATTTTTGGTAATGCCAAGCAGAAAGAGATGAGACCACAGCTAGAAGATCAAACTGAGATGTCGACTCTTGGAAACACAGCAGTGTCACCTGGAAAGGTGGCAAGAACAACTGCTAGGAGCCATAACACAGCATCAGCAGGTAAAATGTCTGAAAATCCCGATGAACAATTGGGAGATGCATGTGAAAATGCTGGTCAAAACCTTAACTTATCAGAATGTCAAGAGAAAACACCTGGTCAACCTAGAAAAAGAAAATCTACTTCAGGAACCCCTATCAGCAGTACTAGACTTCTGCGCTCGAAGTCAAAGGAGAAATCTGGAGCTTCTGAGGCGAATAATACTGTAGTAACTCATGACGCTAGTGAAGAAAAGAAAAGAAAAAGGAGAAAGAAAAAGCATAGCAAGCATATAGCTGTGAATGAATTCACAAGCATAAGGGGCCATCTGAGGTACTTATTACAAAGAATAACATATGAGCAGACATTGATTGAAGCTTACTCTGGTGAAGGCTGGAAAGGACAGAGGTTTGTTAAATTGTATTAGATTTGTTGTGTAGTAAAATGTGTGATACCTTGTTATATTCTTGTTACACACAGTTTGTCAGATTTCCAAATACTTGACCCTCTCATAGCTGCTTGTTACTCTACAGCAATATTTTCATTTTTGTGAAGTTCGAACAGTATGCAAGATCGATATTCATGAAAGAAAGACATAATACCAGTGTAGTTCTTTGAAACGAGAGATGTTTCTCTAAAAAAATCCTAGGTTAGTGCTTGTATACGAGGCTTCCCTGGTATCAATAAAATTACTTATCTTACCAGAAATGAAAAAAATCCTAGGTTAATTTTGTTTAAATGATGACAGCTTGAGCTTGCAGGTGCACACCACTAAAGATATGTTGTGAAGTAGCATTTTGGGCCTTGTACAATCTCAAAGCTTGTTGCAGGATATCAGTTCTTTTTCTTTGTTGACAATATTGCATAATCATTCTGTTGATTTTTGTTTTTGAAGTATTCGGTGAGGTACAGACTTACTGTAAAAAAATAGTTAGTCATAGGCGAGAAGGTGCTGCTGTGTTGCATTATCAGTGTTGTTTTAATACGATGGTCTAATTATTTGCTGGAGGAAGCAGGTGTAAGCAAACTAACCCTGTAGACTTATTGGTATTGTGCTTTACTGACATCTGCCATAGACAAAGGCAATGGGTTTAGCAGCAGCCAGTTGCTATTGCCCCAATAAGCTGATTATAGTTTATCGTGTCATGTCACATTGCTAAAGCAGGGAGAATGTATGTTATATGCCTTGTGCATTATTATTTTTGTAATTATCTGCTGTTTCAAATGGTGCTTCACCTTCACCCTTTACTGCAGCTACCAGCTTAAGTGCTTAACCTAGCCTAACATTATCTGGCCTGTCGAAAAGATAATGGAATAGTAATTATATTATCTCTAGTTTTTGTTATTACGTGCTTAGCTCACTTATGCATATTTTCCTGTTTATTTTAAAAATTTTAGAATATACTTTTCTGAATCATTACTGAGTTTTATGGTGTTGATAATCTTGCAGCTTAGAAAAGTTAAAGCTGGAGAAGGAGCTAGAACGAGCCAAGACTCATATTTTTCGTTACAAATTGAAAATTAGAGATTTGTTCCAACGCGTTGATACTTTACTCACTCAAGGGAGACTTCCAGAATCTTTATTTGACAATGAAGGGGAGATTGACAGTGAAGATGTAGGATATACTTGTTGACTGCTGTTCCTTTAGACGTGTTCACAGTTTTATGATGAGATAATTGGATAACTCAGGCATCTTTATTCTTCTGCAGATATTCTGTGCAAAGTGTGGCGCTAAGGATCTGCCGGCTGATAATGATATTATTCTCTGTGATGGCGCTTGTGAACGTGGATTTCACCAGTTGTGCTTGGAACCACCTCTGTTAAAAGAAGACAGTAATATCCAATTATCCTGTTGATAGTTGTTCTGATAGCTTTTGTTTTTTCAAGCCTCGAATAACTTCTTTACACTCTTGCTATGCTTGCAGTTCCACCTGATGATGAAGGCTGGCTTTGTCCTGGCTGTGATTGCAAAGTTGACTGCATTGACTTGCTTAATGATCTTCAAGGAACAAATCTTTCCATCACTGACAGCTGGGAGGTTTTGTCTTGATCATTCTTTCTGGATAATCAGCAGTTAGTTTTATTTATTTATTAGTTGTTATGATATTAAATGTTGTTTCTAAGTGTCTTCTTATAACATGTGTAGAAAGTATATCCTAAGGAAGCTGCTGCTGCTGCATCTGGGGAAAAGCTGGATGATATTTCTGGACTTCCATCAGATGACTCGGAAGATGATGATTACAACCCTGAAAATCCAGATGTAGAAAAGAATGATTCGGGAGATGAATCCAGTTCTGATGAATCTGATTTTTTCTCTGCATCTGAAGATTTGGAAGAAGTCCCTCCTAAAGATGATGAGCTCTTGGGGCTTCCTTCTGAAGACTCAGAAGACGATGACTATAGTCCTGATGATCCAGATAAGGATGAGCCGGTTAAGACAGAAAGTTCAAGTTCTGACTTTACTTCTGACTCTGAGGATCTAGGTTTGATAGTTGATACTAATAGGCTGCCAGGTGATGAGCTAGGGGTTTCCAGTTCAGTAGATAACAGTAAGCGCAGCTCAGCTTCCCAAGAGGAAAAACCTAAAGGTGGCCGAGCTAAAAGAAATTCGTTGAACAATGAGTTGTCCGATCTTCTGCAGTCTCATAGCCCTCTCGTCTCTTGCAAAAGGCACATAGAGAGATTGGACTACAAAAAGCTGCATGATGTAAGCCTTTCTATTTTATTGTTATTCCTTTTTCTTAATTGTATGTGTCACTATGTTCGTATAATTATCCACATTTATGCTGTTTAATTGTTTACTATTTGTGTATATAACTATAGCAGTACCTTTCAACCCTCTTGACACGGTCTTCCCTTGGTCTGTCTCTTCTGTTGTGGATTAGGAGTATGAAATTTACTGATGTGCTCCATGTAGAATTTCCGTAAGAAAACATGGAGTCTTTAGTAGTAACAATCATACCATTTTTTCTTGAGCGTATTCAAAATGATACTCTTGGTCTTTTTAGCGCAAAAATTCAATTGCTGTTTGGGTTATTTCCTTGACTTTTCTCTAGATGCAACTTATCTATCCTTGAGCTGTCATTCACATTAACATACTTTTCTAGTTTTGTTCAATGATTTCATCAGTATAAAATCAGTTGTGAGAGCTTATTCTCTCTAGGACAAGGACTGAAGAAAAAATGGGAACACAAATACAATACCCTTATGAGTTGGGATAAACATTTAATCTGTCTGTGATTGTTTATTATGATTACTTTCAACCTAAAATATGTTATGGTTAAAATTTTAAAATATCAGATTGTACGTATATACATGAACTGGATCACTGAATTTTACTACAAAAAATTTCAGAGTAAAAACATGCGGAGCGCATGCCCGTTTTGGCTGACTCATAAGCTCTTATATAAAAGAAAATCAAATTGAGTTCTGACATTTGTGTCGGCCTTAGATTTATAATGGGTGCTTAAGTTGTACAAGCAGTCAAGCACTTGTCATTATGTGGAGAACTGTTGTTAGTCTTTCAAGTTTCCTCTCTCAAAGAGGTGCATGACTGAGCACCCTAGGGTGTGGCTTAGTGGTCAATGAAGTGGGTGAGAACCATGAGGTCTCTGGTTCAAATCCAAGCGGAGAAAAAAAAACACTAGGTGATTTCTTCCCATCTATCCAAGCCTTGGTGGATAGAGTTACTTGGCACTTGTTGCTGGTGGGATTAGTCAAGGTGCGTGCAAGCTTGCCCAGACTTCACCGTTATTAAAAAAAAGAGGTGCATGACTGGTGTTTAGGTTGCTGAGGTACCGTTTTCACCGAATCAAGTAGCCAACCTTTGATGTTTTCTCTTGTTTGTTACTTGATATAAAGGTCATCTCTTGGCAAGAAAGCGAATGACATTTATCTCCCAAAAACACGGCTTGTAACTTTCATATGATGTGGTTCAGCTGGTGGAATGGACAATTACTCTGATACAACCAAGTTGAAATGTTGAGCTTGCAAATTATCTTGGAACTAAAATGTGAAGGCTTAACTGCTATTTTTAAGGGAAGATGGGGGAAATCGCTTATTTGCGATGGGGCATTATTTTTCTTTATTGTATAACATAAACTAAGATCTATGATACCGGAAAAAACAATGATTTATTTCACTGAAATGGTATGGCTCTGCATGTCATATTTCATTGATCATATATGCGCTTGTGTTCTTCAATGTGACTCCTTATCCTTTATCTTCCACCTTCTTGAATTGATTGCTCAGATTCATCTTTGTGTGAAGGAAACATATGGAAATGAATCTTCTGATTCTAGCGATGAAGATTTTGAGGGTGATCCTTTACCCAAGGCGAGAGAGATCAGAAGTGCCAAAGCTGCTATGACTTCTCCTCGTTCAACTCCAGCAAATGGCAAGTACCAGAGTGGGAAGCAGAAAGTGAGTAGACATACTTCTGATAGGGGTCTCTGCAAGAAACTCAAAATTGGAGGCATGGACACCCCTGAACCTCATTCAAGTGGTAAAAAGAAAACATATGGGGAAGGTGCCATCAAGGTATTGATGGCTTTACTCTGATTCCAACTTTTTTTTTATGTCTGATAAGTGTTTATAGGTCCAGGGACATCTTACTTTCCATGAAATAAAAAACAATTTCTATTGAAGGTAGGAGGTCATTGTTATGTCATCCTTGAACAAGTTGTATAAAATGGATATCATAAACTAACTTTATTAGCTATTATGCAGAAATTGTTTACTCTCTAATTGCCTCCAAAAAAGGGAAGTAGTAATACTTTTTTTGTACTTGTGCTTGCCTAATATGACAATGCCCTCTGAAAGAAAGTACCTTTAAAAAGTTGTATGGATGTATGATTTTTTGTTTTGTTTTGAATATCATGGTTTTTTGAATTTGCTTGAAGATACAACTTGATTACTTTTTAGAATGAGTTGTGACTGAATCCAAGTTTCTGATTTAGAGCAATTTATTGACTTATTTCTTTACTTTACTAAAAGAATATTCTTTGTTAGTTTTCATGCATTTCCTCACTTCAGCTAAATGTTATTTTTTTGGGGGTTTCAGAGGCTCTATGAATCCTTCAAGGAAAATCAGTATCCTGACCGTGACGCAAAGGAGAAGTTGGGTAAAGAATTAGGCCTAACAGCTCACCAGGTTTTATGAGTTCTCCCTGGCATATGTTAATTTCAGCTTTGTCCGCTTTTTTGCCACCTGTATCTTCGATTTTGCTTCGCTGCTGCCCTCCTTTTCCTTAGTTTCTTTAGTTTCTTTTTGCTTTTTGTCAAATATGCAGGTCAGTAAATGGTTTGAAAATGCTCGTCATTGCCATCGTCATTCTTCTCATTGGGACTCAATTATGAGTCAAAAAGTGTCGAAAGAATCTCCTTCCTCACCAAATATTATGGGAGAACCGCTTGGAACTGAATCTAAAAGCACCATAAACAATGTTTTGTGCAATGGGGTTGGAAAAATGGAACCACCAAAGCAATGCCTTAACAGAGAAAAGTGTCATGCAATAGATAAGAGTGAGGGAGATTTGTTGATACAGGAGGCCAGTGGGAAAAAATCTAAAAAACCAAAAGCAAAACGTGATACCACAGGTCGAGGATTGGATGGCACTCCCACCAATAAGACTTCTAAGAAGCAAAAGACACAGGTTAATAGCCCGAATTCTCAGGATGTCCGTAGAAGTAGCAGGTTGCAAAAACAAGGCTGAGTCATGGAAGTGCTGGAATTCTGGAACAAACAAATACTTTGAGTGGAATATAAATCAACCTGGAAAGCTTTTTGACCTATGCGAATGATTAAGATTGAAACATTAGCCAGATGACCGGTCTGATACTTAAATACACATGCGTTGTTTTGGGGGACACAGATATGTGGAGGCCTCCTGTCTATCCAATTGCATTCTTGAGTCTAGGTAAGTAGCAGAATTTATACTTAGTGGTGAGGAGAGCTGGATGTGTAGCATTCGAATTTCACCATCCGTATTGGATGTAGCAGGACTTCTGGAGCTGTTCTATTTAAGTTTTGATAACAGTTTACATTTTGTCTAAATCGTATTGTAGACATTGTCTGATGTTGCTATGTTGTACGTATTGCAGATTAAACTATTTCATTCTTTTTATTTATTTGATTTTTGTCGCCCTTCTGTTGTAACTGCTACAGTAAAGATGAAACTATTTCAGTTGGATTGTCCTGTTTGAAGCTTTTAATGCGACAGTATCAAGAGCCGAAATGTGTAGACTATTTGACATAGTATGAAACTTTCCACCTCAGTTGACAGAATGTCACTCCGAGGGTGAGGAGTAATAGCCCTTCAAAAATTAGCTTATTTTGATAAGTGTATTTTTTCAAAAGTACTTTGGTGAGAAGCAGTTTGTGTTTGACTAATTAGTTTGAAAAATACTTTTGAGCAGCAATTAGTGTTTGACAAATTTTAAAAAATTACTTTTAAATGTATTTTTTTTGAAAGTGCTTCACTTTTTTTCCTTATAAAAGTTTGATCAATTACCTCAATTTTTGGCTAAAAAGGTTTTTTTGATCAAAATTAAGCTTGGCCAAATATATTATAATTTGGCTTAGTTTTTGAAATCCAAAAGTGCTTATTTTTGTTGAAAGAAAGTACTTTTTGGGAGACCAAAGGTTTTGAGGGGGAAAAAGTGACTTTTCAAGATAAAAATATTTTACCGAGATTTTATAGTTTCCGGGCTATTTCTTCTCAACTCTATTCGTTTATTTCTCAATTCTCAGCTGTAAACGCAACCTTCTTCTCCTCTAACTTTATTCAATTTCTTTTTCAATATTGTTATATGTTGATTTCTAAAGAACAAAAAGAATACACCCAAGAAGATTGGAGAGTCTTGACTTAATTGTAATTAGGGGTGGCAATTTGAGCCCAAATTCATTTAACCCGTCCAACTAGCCCATAATTAATGGGTTGAGCTACAAACATTTTAGTTCATGGGTCAATTTGGATTGAGCCCAAGTTAACCAATTATCTTTTATAGTCCATTATAACCTATTTAACAGCCCGAATACAACCCATGAAATGCTTGGAAAGGAAGTCACGCTTGGAAAGATAATCATGTAAGTTCCAATTTTGTCATTCTATTTAAAAGCTTTTCTAAAAATGCTTAATGTATATTGTTACTTGTTGAATTACTAATTAAATGTTCTTTTATCAGATAATGTTCACTGTTTAAGTTATGTGGCTAGAATGTCCTGCTTCTTACTTCTCACACCTTCATGTAATGTACTATAAGTCTTGGGGTACATTATATAATAAGGATAACTTTAGGTTTTATTTAGCAAATGGTATTCTTTGGGTAGCTCTTAAGTTTTCCTAATTGTGTTTTACATTAGTTTTAAAAAGAGAACTATTTTTGAAAATGCACGTTAGTTTATAAGTAATAATACTTTTGATCCTCCAGTTATTAGTAAATTCTAATTTTGATCGATGCAATTGTTGATTCAACACTTTAATCCTTATGCTTGTGAATTTTAAAAATTTAATAGATTATTAATACTTATATGGGGTCGAATTGGATGTAACTGATAAGGCCGAGTACATCTCCCCCATGCCTACGCGGCATCGAGAGCACTTCCCTCGCTCACATCCTTAACAACGAAGGTGTGGCACCAACTCGCGTACGCAGGCGCTCCTTCCCCTCCCGTCGTTATATTTTAAGGACGTTAGCAGTTCCTCGACGAATTGTAACTTTAGCGAGAAAACCTTTCCTCTATATAAAGGAGGGGTTTCCTTATTGTAAGGACACGTGTTATTTTCTAATAATACAACTTCTGGTTATCCTCTCTCTATTATTCTCTCTCTCCCTTATTATCCTCTGAGTGATAATCATCGATAACATTCATAATTTCGTCATTTCCGCTAAGATTTATAATATAAACAATATAGATCTCTTTTCGCGGGGTATTATATTTGATTGCGATTTACCCTTTTCTCACACTTTTGATTGTCCATAACTCATAAAGTAATTGATAGCTTTTGAGTCAAACAATTTGGCGTCGTCTGTGGGGATTTCGAGAATCAAACCTATAGTATACACCCAAAGATCAGAAAACCACATCATCCATATCCCACGAAAACCCAGAAATGGCCAAAACCAACACCAGATCCAAAGCTATAATGGGAGTCACAACCAACCTCCCGAGCACTCTGAACGAGGTTGGTGATGACGCTACCACCAACACTACCCTCGATAACGCACCAGAGATAGAAACTTCACCTTCCCCATCCGGGAACATTGCGATCTTGCAGGACAAGGAAGCTTCCACGTCCCCTGCAAAAGAAGCACCCCCGACAGTTAGAAAATTATTGGAAGAATGGTTGACGAGTACCCTGGGCGGCCTAGTAGAAAAACCACCGCAGGGTCACACTAAAGCAATACCAACAATGAGTATCGCTACTACAGCAGACGAGCAAGAAGAATCGTGAACAAATAACCAACCCGTCGAAACACAAACCATGACGACACGCTGGCGTCCATTCTGAGAAAAATGAAAGAAATGGAGAGCGAAAGCAAGGCTCTCCGCGACCAAATGAAAGATCATCAGGATATGTTCGACAAGATCCCCAGAGCACCTAAACTACTACATAAACGCGATGTGGGAAGGTTCGTGGAACGACCATACTCTGAGGAACCCGCCCCTATTCCATCCCTAAGACTTTCAAGATGCCCTACTTGAGGGTGTATGATGGAACCACCGATCCCGAGGATCACCTCATCCATTACGTTACCGTCGTGAAAGGTAACGACATGTCAAAAGAGTAGGTACCATCTGTGCTGCTAAAGAAGTTAGGCGAGACGCTGACCGGAGGAGCCCTTACATGGTACTCCTAACTACCTACCAAAGCTATTTCGACCTTCGAAGAAATGGCAGACAAGTTTGTCACCGCACACGTTGGCACAAAGAAGGCGGAGGCAAGGGTGAACGACATCTTCGACGTCAGGAAAACCACGGGCGAGGGCCTTAGGGACTTCCTTGCTAGATTCAACAGGGTGAGGATGAGCCTGCCAAACATATGAGAAGGTATGGCGGTAGCTGCCTTCCAAAACAGACTCAGCAGGGACGGCTCTAGAGCAACTAAGAAGCTACTGAACCGGCTCATAAAATATCCTCCCACAACTTGGGACGAGATCCACAACGCCTACTGCGCCGAGGTACAAGCAGATGAAGACGATCTCAATGGGCCGACCCGACGGTTAACGACTATACACTCAGACACAAGGAAGAATCGATGTCAAGAAGGACACCGAGAACTTCCCCCTCGCCCAAATAAGGAACGACATCAGCCATACATGAGATCTTTCCATCTACCTCCTCGACATACAGACGCATTACAACGACATCTCGCCCCACTCAGGAGCGAAAAAGGTACGCCCCCTTTGCTTTCATCATATAACTTTTGTGTCTCTCCTTTAGAGATAGTATACGCACTGGAGAAGATTGGCACCAAGGTGCAGTGGCCTTAGAAAATGAAGTCAGACCCCGCCACGAGGAAATCAAACGTCACGTGCGAATTCCACCAAGAACGGGGACACATGACCGAAGATTGCATAGGCCTACGACAAGAAGTCGTCAGAATGCTAAACCAAGGATACATAAAAGAGCTGCTTAGCAACAAGGGAAAAGCCAATTTCGCGCGGGGGCGAGAACAATCCCGGGGACACCAAAGCCACCCTCCCCGACACGGACAGTAAACATGATCGTCGGAGACGGTACCGTCGTTGCTATCAACCATGTCAAATTCACCAACATGCACAGGCTGAAACGAACCATCTCCCACGAACGGTACGATGACTTCGAAGGGAGTATCACCTTCGGTAAGTCTGATGCTGACGATTTGTGTTTTCCCCATTATGATGCTTTAGTGATTACTTTGCATATTGTTGATACGGACGTCAGGAGAATCATGATCGATGACGGAAGCGGCGCCTGCATCATCCATCCAAGAGTCCTTTCACAGATGGGACTCGAGGATAGGTTAATACCCATTGTATAACACTAACCGGTTTGAACAATGCAGTGGAACGTACATCAGGGGAAGTGATTTTGCCCGTCATTGCGGGGGGAGTTACATTGGAAACGACCTTTCACGTGATGGACCAAGAAACGACATACAATGTTATCATCGGGCGCCTATGGATCCATGCCATGCGACTCGTCCCCTCAAGTTTGTACCAGGTGGTCAAGTTTCCTACCCCATGGGGGATCTTCAGCATCAAAGGGGAGCCACGCACCGCACAAGAATGTTACAAGATAACACAGGATTGCGCCCACACTCGACAGCTAAGAAGAGCAAGCGCATAAGCATAGCAATTAGCCATGTTGGGGGACCAAAATTGACTCAATGACCGATACTATCAGAGATCCAGACATTGTGGAGGCCTGCAAAACGAAGATCGAAGACCTCAATACGGTTCAGCTGGATAGCCACAACCCCGAAAAGAAGGCCTACATCGGCCACGGGCTCACCGACCTAAGTAAGTATCGTGAATTTTTAACCAATCATGCAGACCTATTCACTTTTCCCATGCAGACATGCCAGGCATCTCGCCGGATATTGCTACCCAATAAACTAATGTCGACCCACTGCATCCGCCAGTGCGACAAATCAGAAGAAAATTCAACGCTGCAATTAACGAGGAAGTCCGCGAAGAAATGGGCAAATTACTCGCCAATGGCTCTATCAGAGAGTCAAAATACCCGCAGTGGGTCGCCAACGTAGTAATGGTCAAAAAGAAGAACGAGAAGTGGAGAATGTGTGTGGACTTCACCGACCTGAACAAGGCATGTCCCAAGGACTCCTTTCCCCTCCTACACATCGACCAACTGATCGACGCCACCGCCGGACATGAACTGCTAAGTTTTTTGGACGCATATTCTGGTTATAATCAAATCCTAATGGCTGAAGAAGACCAAGAGAAAACCACATTCATCACACATCAAGGGACCTATTGTTACAAAGTGATGCCCTTTAGGCTCAATAACGCGGGGGACACGTATCAAAGGTTAGTCACCAAAATGTTCAAAGAACAGCTCGGCAAAACCATGGAGGTTTACATCAATGACATGCTGGTGAAGTCCACTAGAAAGGAAGACCACATCAATCACTTGCAAGAGGCCTTCGAAATACTGAAAAGGTATGGGATGAAACTGAATCTCGAGAAATGCGCCTTTGGCGTGGCGTCAGGGAAATTTTTAGGATTTCTCGTATCCCAAAGAAGTATCGAAGTCAACACTGACCTAATCAAATCGATCTCTTCGATACCCGAGGTGATAAACAGCAAAAATCAGGTCCAGAAACTAATAGGTCGGATAGCTTCCTTCTCCCGATTCATCTCTCGATCCTCGGACAGATGCCACAAATTCTTCAACGTCCTAAGAAAGGACAACAGATTCCACTGGAACGAAGAATGTGTCAAAGCCTTGCAAGAGCTCAAAGCGTATCTGTCATCACCACCAGTACTGTCAAAGGCGGAACCGAGCGAACCCTTACTGACATACCTGGCCATATCAGAAGTCGTCGTCAGCACAGTGTTGGTTCACGAAGTAAAAGGTACGCAATCACCCATCTATTACATTAGCAAAACCCTATTGGACGCCGATACATGGTATCCACACCTCAAAAATTTGGCTCTGGCACTGGTCACGGCTTCAAGGAAGATGAGACCCTATTTCCAATGCTACCCCATTAAAGTAGTGACCACGTTCCCCTTGAGGAGCATCTTGCACAAGCCCGAGCTATCGGGTCGGCTCGCCAGATGGGCCATAGAGCTCAACGAGCATAATATCACATATACTCCTAGAACCGCCATCAAGTCACAAGTCCTCGCCGACTTCGTGGCTGACTTCAGCGCCAAAATACTGCTAGAGGCAGAAAAGGAGGCCTTGCATTCCACCCCAAACACTGACCTCTGGACCCTCTATACAGATGTGGCTGCAAATGCCTCGGGATCAGGACTGGTACTCGTTCTCGAAGTCCCTACAGGCGAAACCATTCGCCAGTTCATACGATGCCCCGAGATGACTAACAAAGAGGCAGAATACGAAGCCATTATTGTAGGTATAAAATTAGCCATTAGATACGGGACCCACCGGCTCGTCTTGCACTGTGATTCTCAACTCGTGGTAAGTCACCAGGACTTACCAGATCAAGGAACAAAGGTTGCAGAAGTATCAAGCGGAAATCCACAGGTTGATGACACAGCTCGACGAGTGCCATTTCGAACAAATTCCTAGAGTGCACAACACCGAAGCAGATGGCCTGGCTAAGCTGGCTGCGGCCTCCACAAGCCTAAGTAAAGAGAGCATCGTCACTCTGCTTCACTTGGAAATCGATCACACAGAGGTACTCTCCATGCATTTAACTTGGGACTGGCGCAACCAATTTCTATCATATTTACAGGACGGAACCCTACCGCCCGACAAGAAGGAAGCAAAAAAGCTCCACATACAGGCGGCAAAATACTGCATAATAGACAACGACCTCTACAAGAAGACCTTTGGAGGACCCTAGACAAATGCCTAGGCCCCAATCAGATAATGCCGGCACTAGAGGAAGTTCACGAAGGCCATTGTGGCACCCACATGGGCAATTGAGAACTCGTACGTTGCCTAGTACGAGTTGGGTATTACTGGCCTACTATGAAAAAAGATACCACATAGTATGTCCGCAGATGCGAAAAGTGTCAAAAGTTTGCCCCCTTGATACATCAACCAGGAGAACCCCTCCATTTGGTCACTTCGCCGTGGCCCTTCATCAAATGGGGAATGGATATAATCGGACCGCTACCTGCCAAACGAGGAAAGGTACGCTTTTTATTAGTTTTAACTGACTATTTCTCCAAGTGGGTAGAAGCAGGTGCCTATGCCCAAATTCGCGAGCAAGAGGTCATCGCCTTCATTTGGAAAAACATCATATGCCACTTCGGCATCCCCAAAGAAATCACCTGTGACAACGGGCGACAGTTTATCGGACAAAAACAACTGACTTTTTCAACAAATTTCTGTAAGGCCCCGTAAAATTTTTGGTGCATAAAACCTAGTAGCTGTGGCCGCGGTTCGGACCCTTGGTAGTGATTTAAGTTTCAAAAATGTAGAGAATTAATTTTTCCGAAAAGTGTTCAATTTGCGGTCAAGAATGCGATCGCAAACCTGACATGCGGACCGCATTCTTGCCGCAAAACGTTCCAGTGAGTTGCCCAAAATCGTGTCAAAAGTGCGGTCGATATGCGATCGCATGTCAAATCTGCGGTGCACTTTTGCGACCGCAGAATCAACATGCGGTCCGCATAGTGACCGCATTCCTTAACAGAACCTGCATAACTTTGAGGCCATTTTTGCGGTCACTTTGCGGACCGCATGTGGGTTCTGCGGTCGCATAGTGACCGCATATTTGACCCCGGCCCGGATTTTTGTAACATTTTGACCCGATCTCTTCTTTAATATAACACCTTTCTTCTTCATTTTATCATATCATCTCACCAAAATTAGAGAGAGAAGAGAGGGTTTTTAGAGAGAGAAGTTCTTCATCTTCAAAGATTGTTCCAACTACTTAATTCCAAGGGATTCTAGGGCAAGGATTCAACTTCCCCAATATTTTCAAGGTAAAAACCCTAACTATTTTCTTTGATTTTCGGTTTTAATTGGGTAAAGAGAGGTTTGCATATAATAGCTTTTGAAAATAGAATTTTTACACTCATGCATGATTATTGAACTTGATTTCTAGTAAAAAGAAGTGAGTAGAAGTAAGAGTCTTCAAGAACAAGGTTGGCAAGAGTAGGATATCTTGGGTAAGAATAAAGTAGGAAGAAAGATCATCACCAGGTATGTATGGCTAATTTTGATTCTTGTGAAATCGCCTATATGTGTGAAGTTTGTTTGTTTCTTGTTAAATTGACAAATTGTGTGAAATTCTTGATGTTGTTGTTGGATATTCAAGGTTTGTTGTTGAGCTATGAGTGATGTAAAATGAGAGTTTAAATTGGCAAAAGAATTGTGAATAATGACTATGATGGCCTATATGGCACCTTGTGGAAAACAAACGAATCACTTGAGAATTGGTTTATTGTGGAAAGAGATGAAACACCTGAATTGTGGAAATATTGTAACATGGTTGTGATATTGAATTGAGAAGAAATTGAGAACATGAACCAATGTGTAAGTTGCTTATTTGAACTTGTTGAAATTGTGTGTAGTACCTTATCTGCTGTTTGAAATTGTTGTGTTTTCAACTGTAAGGCGGGGTCGTGTTGCGTGCCGCAACGTGGTGAAATAAGGTGTGGGTTGGGGTGATAAGGGTGGCCGAGGTAATAAGGGTGGTCAGGGGCAATAAGGATGGAAAGCGATCGAAATCGCTATTAAAAATTGATACATAAATCAATAATGTGAAATTGTGAAAGGAGACGGCAGGAGAGTTTGCAACCTGTGGGGCACTGATTGCCCTTTGTTTGACTACTTGTGCTTTACGTGATTGATTGGTTATTGTTAAATTGGTTGATCGTAGAAAGTGCTTTGTGTGAGAATTATTTGAAATGAGGAAAATGTGGAAACATGGTTGGTGGCTTAATTAATTGTTGATGTAATTAAATGGCTTGAGTTTACTTGAGACAAAGTTTGTCCATACATACCAGTACAATTCAAGTGTACTGACGTCCCTTTTGCCGGGGGCGCTGCATTCGTGTTATGATTGTAGGTGGATCAGTAGCAGGCACTTCAGCTCATCGGCAGTAGTATCCTTCATCCTCCACTGCCCGTTTTTGGTGAGCCCCTTTCTTCCTCGGGGCCTTGTGTGGTTCATGCCACTCGGTTTGGATTTCATTTTGGTTTTGTAAGGTATAGCCGGAGCCTTGTTACCGGCAAGTATTGTATTTCCCTTTTGTATCCTAGAGGCTCTGTAGACATGTAAACTGTGGGACTCCAGTCTTATGTATATATATATGGTGTTATGTCGGGCGTTGTAAAAAAATTGAAATCTTGTTAATGAATCACTCGTATCATTTTATTTTGTTTAATGTGAAATCAATTATGATTAGTAATATATTTGGTTAATGAGAAACAGTCATCACAGGGGTAACGCGTGGGAATGAAAGGCACCCAGGTCCGCTTGACTGGGGCAACTCGGTCAGGCGCCGGTCATGTTCCTCGATTTGGGGCGTGACAAACTTGGTATCAGAGCTTAAGGTTTTAAAGTGTCCTAGGATGTCTCGTAGCCGTGTCTAGTAGTGCCCTTCTTATAGGTGTGTTGTCGACCACATCATATAAGTAGGGGGCTACACGGGCATTTAGGAATTTACCTACTTCTTTGTTAATCTATATCGTGCGGTAAAGTGCAATATGGAGATATCTGTGTCTAATTCGTGCCTTGTTCCCAAATTTTCAGAATATGGCACCTAAGAAGAAGGCTAGACTCGGCCTTAGGGCCAATGCGGGCCCAAGTGCAGCTGTTAATCATGTACCCGATGCCGTGGGAGAGAATGACCCACCAGTCCCGAATTTGCCTGGCCCATCTGTTCAAAACCCAAGTGTCCCTATTCCAGCTGCGGCAAAGGATGCCACCATTCCTCCTGCCGGTGTTCCTGACTCAGATACAGTTCCCGCTTCGGGCTCTGGTATCTCTAATGAGGATCTTAGGGGAGCTATTCATATGTTAACACAGTTAGTGGCCGCCCAGGCCCAGAGATCCCATGATGCCCATGCATCCTCCAGCGGACAGGGAGATTCCTTTGGCTCCAGAGTCCACCAGTTCTTGCGATTGGCCCCTCCAGAATTTTCAGGTACCGATCCAGAGGCTGACCCACGGGAATTCCTTGATGAGATATACAAGACCCTCAGAGTGATGAAGGCTACAGATATAGAGGGGGTAGAGTTGGCCTCTTACAGGCTGAAGGGAGCGGCACGTTCATGGTTCGAAATGTGGGAGGATTCCCGTGAGGAAGGGAGCCCTCCGGCCGGATGGGATGAGTTCGTGGATGCATTTATGGACCACTTCTTACCTGCTGAGGCAATGGCAGCCCATGCCACTGAGTTCGAGGTTCTCAAACAGGGCAGTATGAGTGTTTGGGAGTATCACATGGAGTTCGTAAGGTTGTCCAAGTACGCTCCTCATTTAGTATCGACCATGGATGCCCGGGTTCGACGGTTTGTTCGGGGCCTTAGCCCTTTGGTAGTGAATGAGGCCGCCACAGCAGCTTTGCACTCAGACATGAACTATGGGAGGATTGTGGGATTTGCTCAGGCCACAGAGGCCAGGAAATTGAAGATTCGTGCAGAAAGAGAAAGTAGCAGCAGGGCCCGGTCAATGGGTCGTTCAGGGAGATCACTTCCAGGGAGGGGGTCATCAGGGCCATCCCAGTCATATGCTCAGTCCTCCGCGAGTGCACCGCCATCCGTGCACAGTCATCAGCAGGGCAGTTACTCGAGACCTGGGTCAGACAGCAGGAGGTCTCGTCAGTCTGGTCATCCTGGGGTGAGATCCCAGCAGCAGGGGAGACCTACATGCCCCAAATGTGGGAGATTTCATACAGAAACTTGCTACCTTGACCTTCCGGTGTGCTTCGGGTGCGGGGTGAGAGGTCACATTCAGCGGGACTGCCGTGCACCCCGTCAGGGTATAGGTAGGAGATCTGCTCAGTCATCCGGTTCTTCAGCTGCTACATCATCAGCGCGTACTCCAGCATCAGCGGGGCGTGGTGCAACTAGGGGTGGAGCTCAGGGTAGGGGTGGACCTAGCCGATTCTATGCATTGAGTGGCCGCCAAAATGTCGAGGCTTCTCCGGATGTTGTTACAGGTATCCTGTCTGTTTAGACTATTGATTGCTATGCCCTTATTGATCCAGGGTCCTCCTTGTCTTATGTTACTCCATTCATTGCTTCAAGTTTTGGGATAGAACCCGAACAGCTTCATGAGCCGTTCTCTGTGTCGACTCCAATCGGTGATTCTATTACAGCCTCACGAGTCTATAGGAATTGTGTTGTTACGGTGGGTGGTCGTGATACCACGGCCGATCTTATTGAGCTTGGGATGGTAGATTTTGATGTAATTATGGGGATGGATTGGCTCTATTCGTGCTTTGCCAAACTTGACTGTCGAACGAGAGTTATGAGGCTCGAGTTCCCTAACGAGCCAATTATTGAATGGAGAGGAAATGGTGTAGTGCCAAGGGGTAGGTTTATTTCCTACCTTAAGGCTTCGAAGATGATTAAGAAAGGGTGTATCTATCACCTGATTCGGGTAACGGACAACACCTCAGATGTGCCTACCCTCGAGTCCGTGCCAATTGTGAATGAATTTCCTGAAGTGTTTCCAGATGAGCTTCCGGGCATCCCGCCGGATAGGGAGATTGATTTCGGAATTGATGTATTGCCAGATACTCAGCCAATATCCATTCCACCTTACAGAATGGCGCCAGCAGAGTTAAGGGAGTTAAAGGAGCAGCTGAGGGATTTATTAGAGAAAGGGTTCATACGACCGAGTGTGTCACCGTGGGGTGCTCCGGTTCTCTTTGTCAGAAAGAAGGATGGGTCACTTCGAATGTGTAATGATTATCGGCGACTCAACAAAGTCACCATCAAGAATAAATATCCTTTGCCTCGAGTGGATGATCTGTTTGACCAATTGCAGGGAGCGAAGTTCTTCTCAAAGATCGATTTACGGTCTGGGTACCACCCCTTCAGAACTCGTTATGGTCACTTCGAGTTTTTGGTCATGTCTTTTGGGCTAACCAATGCCCCAGCAGCTTTCATGGACCTTATGAATCGGGTTTTCAAGCTATTCCTAGATTCCTTTGTGATTGTATTCATTGAAGATATTCTCATCTACTCTCGGAGCAGGGAAGATCATGCCGTTCACCTCAGAGCAGCATTGCAGACCCTTCTTCAGCATCAATTGTATGCCAAGTTCTCAAAGAGTTTTGGTTGGAGTCCGTAGCTTTTCTAGGGCATGTTATTTCCAGTGAGGGAATTATGGTGGATCCTCAGAAGATTGCGGCGGTGAAAGATTGGCCTAGACCCACGACCCCGACAGAGATTCGCAGCTTTTTGGGTCTGGCAGGGTACTATCGGAGGTTTGTAGAGGGATTCTCAACCCTCGCCTCCCCGTTGACTAAATTGACGCAGAAGGCAGTTAATTTCCAGTGGTCCGATGCATGTGAGAAAAGTTTCCAAGAATTGAAGTCAAGGTTGACCTCGGCACCAGTATTGGCCTTGCTAGAAGGGACAGAGGGATTTGTGGTTTATTGTGTTGCCTCCAGAGTCGGGTTGGGATGTGTATTGATGTAGCACGGAAAGGTCATAGCTTATTCTTCCAGGCAACTCAAGAACCACGAGAAGAATTATCCGACGCATGATTTGGAACTTGCAGCTGTTGTGTTTGCCTTGAAAATATGGCGACACTATCTTTATGGGGTTCATGTAGATGTGTTTTCGGACCACAAGAGCCTCCAGTATTTGTTCAAGCAGAAAGAGCTGAATCTGAGACAGCGGCGGTGGTTAGAACTACTCAAGGACTATGATATGGACATATTGTACCATCCAGGGAAGGCAAATGTGGTAGCCGACGCTCTTAGTCGGAAATCCATGGGTAGTTTGGCTCATTTGGGTGTGGATCAGAGACCCCTGGCTCGAGAGGTCTACCAATTAGCCAGCTTGGGGGTTCGTATTTCGGCGTCGGACGAGGGGGATATCTTGGTGCATAATGGAGCAGAATCATCATTGGTCGCGGAAATCAAGGAAAAACAATTCATGGATCCAGCATTGGTTCGGGTGAAGGAAGCAGTCATGAATGACAAGACCTCAGCATTTGTACTCAGCGGCGAAGATGGTGTATTGCGGTGTCAAGATAGGCTATGTGTTCCGGATGTGGACGAGCTTCGGGAAAGAGTGATGGCAGAGGCTCATACTTCCAGGTATTCTGTGCACCCTGGTTCAACGAAAATGTATCACGATCTCAAGGAGATTTATTGGTGGAACGGTATGAAAAGGGATGTAGCAAGCTTTGTAGCTAAATGTCCGAACTGTCAACAAGTGAAGGCCGAGCATCAACGGCCCGGTGGATTAACTCAGCTTATAGAAATACCAAGGTGGAAATGGGAGATGATCAATATGGATTTCGTGGTGGGGTTACCTCGCACTCGGCGTAAGTTCGATTCAGTATGGGTGATAGTAGATCGACTCACCAAATCAACTCACTTCCTGCCTGTCAAGTCCACTGATACTGCAGAGCAATATGCAAGATTGTACATCAAGGAGATAGTAAGGCTTCATGGCACTCCACTTTCTATTATCTTGGATCGCGGGGCTCAGTTCACAGCTAACTTTTAGAAGAAGTTTCAGCAAGGTTTGGGAACTCGGGTGAATCTCAGCACAACTTTCCATCCACAGACCGACGGTCAGGCCGAGCGGACCATTCAGACGCTTGAAGATATGTTGCGGGCTTGTGTCTTAGATTTTAAAGGTAATTGGGATGAACACTTGCCACTGATAGAATTTGCTTACAATAACAACTATCATGCTAGCATTCAAATGGCCCCGTTTGAGGCATTGTACGGGAGAAGATGTAGATCGCCAATCGGGTGGTTTGAGGTAGGTGAAGCGGAATTGCTAGGGCCAGATATGGTGTACGAAGCTATGGAAAAGGTCAAAGTTATTCAGGAGAGAATGAAAACAGCACAGAGTCGTCAAAAGTCCTATGCGGACGTTCGTCGAAGGGATTTGGAGTTTCAAGTCGATGATTGGGTGTTCTTGAGGGTATCTCCTATGAAGGGAGTCATGCGATTCGGAAAGAAAGGAAATTGAGTCCTAGGTATGTCGGGCCATATCGGATCGTTCAAAGGATTGGTCAAGTTGCTTATAGGCTAGAGTTGCCTCTTGAGATGTCATCAGTGCATCCGGTATTCCATGTGTCCATGTTGAAGAAAGTGATTGGAGATCCATCCACCATCATGCCAGTCGAAGCTATAGAGGTTAATGAAGATCTGTCATATGAAGAGGTTCCAGTTTCCATTCTTGATAGGCAAGTCCGTAAGTTGAGAAATAAGGAAGTTGCCTCCGTTAAAGTATTGTGGCGAAGTCAACAAGTTGAGGAGGCCACATGGGAAGCCGAAAAAGAGATGAAAGAAAAGTACCCCCATTTGTTCGATCAAGCCTAGAAGAAATTAGGTGACCCTCCTACTCCTAGTGTCACGCCCCAAATCGAGGGACATGACCGGCGCCTGACCGGGTTGCCCCAGTCAAGCGGACCTGGGTGCCTTCCATTCCCACGCGTTACCCCTGTGTTGACTGTTACTCATTAACCACAATATCTTACCAACAATGACTGATTTCACAATGCATAAACATAACCATGTGATTTATTTACTAACAAGTTCATAATTTATATTTACAACGCCCCATACGTATACATAGGCCACAATCCCACAGTTTACCTGTCTACGGAGCCTCTAGGATACAAAAAGGGAAATACAATACTTGCCGGTAACAAGGCCCCGGCTATACCTTACAAAATCCAAAAGAAAGTCTGAAATAAAAGTGGCATGAGCCACGCTGTGCCCCGAGGAAGAAAGGGGCTCACCAAAACGGGCAGTGGAGGATGAAAGATACTACTGCCGATGAGCTGAAGTGCCTGCTACTGATCCACCTACAATCATAACACGAATGTAGCGCCCCCGGCAAAAGGGACGTCAGTACACTTGAATTGTACTGGTATGTATGGACAAACTTTGTCCCAAGTAAACTCAAGCCATTAAACAAGGATCACCGTGTTAAGACAGCCAATAGATTACATCAAGAAATCAATTAAGCTAACTAACCATGTTCCCAACCTTTTACTCATTTCGGATAAGCCTCAACACAAGCACATTCAAGGTCACAAATGGAACAACGACCAATCAACAACATAAATTGCAAGTAGTCAAACATAGGAGCAATCAGTGCTCCCCAGGTTGCAAACTCTCCTGTTGTCTCCTTTCACAATTTCACATTATTGATTTATGTATCAATTTTCAATAGCGATTTCGATCGCTTTCCATCCTTATTGCCCCTGACCACCCTTATTACCTCGGCCACCCTTATCACCCCAACCCACACCTTATTTCACCACGTCGCGGCGCGCGACACGACCCCGCCTTACAGTTGAAAACACAACAATTTCAAACAGTAGATAAGGTACTACACACAATTTCAACAAGTTCAAATAAGCAACTTGCACATTGTTTCATGTTCTCAATTACTTCTCAAGCCAATATCACAACCAAGTTACAATGTTTCCACATTCAAGAATATTCACACATGTATATTCAACAATTTTTCCATAATTCAAGTGTTTCATCTCTTTCCACAATAAACCAATTCTCAAGTGTTTCATTTTCTTTTCCACAAGGTGCCATAAAGGCCATCATAATCATTATTCACAAATTCTTTACCCAATTCAACTCTCATTTACCTTTCGGCTCATATTTCATACCACAACACTCATAGTTCAACAACAACTTTGAATATCCAACAACAACATCAAATAATCACATACGGTTTCTCAAATCAACACATGCCAAACAATTTTACACATACGGGCGATTTCACAAGAATCAAAATTAGCCATACATACCTGGTGATGAGTTTTCTTCCATTAACTTCCTACTTTATGCTTACCCAAGCTATCTTACTCTTGCCAACCTTGTTCTTGAAGACTCTTACTTCTACTCACTTCTTTTTACTAGAAATCAAGTTCAATAATCATGCATGAGTGTAAAAATTCTATTTTTAAAAGCTATTATATGCAAACCTCTCTTTACCCAATTAAAACTGAAAATCAAAGAAAATAGTTAGGGTTTTTACCTTGAAAATATTGGGGAAGTTGAATCCTTGCCCTAGGATCCCTTGGAATTAAAATGATTGGAACAATCCTTGAAGATGTAAGATTTCTCTCTCTAAAAACCCTCTCTTCTCTCTCTAATTTTTGGTGAGATGATATGATAAAAATGAAGAAGAGGTGTGTTATATTAAAGAAGAGATCGGGTCAAAATGTTACAAAAAACTGGGCCGGGGTCAATTATGCGGTCACTATGCGACCGCAGAACACACATGCGGTCCGCAAAGTGACCGCAAAATGGCCTCAAAAATTACAAGTTTCTGTTAAGGAATGCGGCCGGAATGCGGTCCGCATGTTTGATCTGCGGTCGCAAAATGCACCGCAGATTTGACATGCGATCGCATATCGACCGCACATTTGACGGATTTTGAGAAACTCTCTGGAACGATTTGCGGTCGGAATGCGGTCCGCATGTTGATTCTGCGGTCGCATTCTTGACCGCATATTTGACACTTTTTCGGAAAAATTATTTCTCTACATTTTTGAAACTTAAATCATTACCAAGGGTCCGCACCGCGGCTCGCAAGCTCGCCGCGAAGAATTCTACGCATTCCTAACACATCATTCGGACCATGACACCACATCTATTTGATCAAGCCTAGAAGAAATTAGGTGACCCTCCTACTCCTAGTAGCTGTCATCTTGCCTAAGTTGTTTCCCTCTTAGTGTTAGTAAAGTCTCCTTCATTTTGTAATGAATTTAATGTGTTGTCACATTTGGGTCATTTGAGCCTTTCTTGATAAATGAAAGCCTTATAAAGATTTATGTGTTAAATAAGCGACTAATAGTAAGTGTAGATTGGTAATGGTTTGTTGAGTGTACATGGTGTTAAATTGGTTTAATAAGGTAAGAATTCATTGAAGTGACTAGTTTCTGTGAAATTGTAACAATGTGATAGAATATGTGCATTCGTTAAGGTAAGAAAGTGTATACCAGTTGTGAAAAGTGTTGAAGTTGTATATTATTGTTTGGTAATTTGTTTCAGGGGCCCTCTGACATGTGGATATGTCCATAATACAAAGGAAACTCCGGCGAAATTTTTCTAAAATATAAGAGTTAGTCAAAATTTTGATGGTTGCATATCATGTCTTTCAAAACCAACTCATTTATTTCAAAATCCTCATTCGAGGACGAATGATCTTAAGGGGGGGAGGATGTAAGACCCCGTAAAATTTTTGTGCATAAAACCTAGTAGCTGTGGTGTCATGGTCCGAATAATGTGTTAGAAATGCGTAGAATTCTTCGCGGCGAGCTTGCTCGCCGCGGTTCGGACCCTTGGTAGTGATTTAAGTTTCAAAAATGTAGAGAATTAATTTTTCCGAAAAGTGTTCAATTTGCGGTCAAGAATGCGATCGCAAAACTGACATGCGGACCGCATTCTTGCCGCAAAACGTTCCAGTGAGTTGCCCAAAATCGTGTCAAAAGTGCGGTCGATATGCGATCGCATGTCAAATCTGCGGTGCACTTTTGCGACCGCAGAATCAACATGCGGTCCGCATAGTGACCGCATTCCTTAACAGAACCTGCATAACTTTGAGGCCATTTTGCGGTCACTTTGCGGACCGCATGTGGGTTCTGCGGTCGCATAGTGACCGCATATTTGACCCCGGCCCATATTTTTGTAACATTTTGACCCGATCTCTTCTTTAATATAACACCTTTCTTCTTCATTTTATCATATCATCTCACCAAAATTAGAGAGAAGAGAGGGTTTTTAGAGAGAGAAGTTCTTCATCTTCAAAGATTGTTCCAACTACTTAATTCCAAGGGATTCTAGGGCAAGGATTCAACTTCCCCAATATTTTCAAGGTAAAAACCCTAACTATTTTCTTTGATTTTCAGTTTTAATTGGGTAAAGAGAGGTTTGCATATAATAGCTTTTGAAAATAGAATTTTTACACTCATGCATGATTATTGAACTTGATTTCTAGTAAAAGAAGTGAGTAGAAGTAAGAGTCTTCAAGAACAAGGTTGGCAAGAGTAGGATATCTTGGGTAAGCATAAAGTAGGAAGAAAGATCATCACCAGGTATGTATGGCTAATTTTGATTCTTGTGAAGTCGCCTATATGTGTGAAGTTTGTTTGTTTCTTGTTAAATTGACAAATTGTGTGAAATTCTTGATGTTGTTGTTGGATATTCAAGGTTTGTTGTTGAGCTATGAGTGATGTAAAATGAGAGTTTAAATTGGCAAAAGAATTGTGAATAATGACTATGATGGCCTATATGGCACCTTGTGGAAAACAAACGAATCACTTGAGAATTGGTTTATTGTGGAAAGAGATGAAACACCTGAATTGTGGAAATATTGTAACATGGTTGTGATATTGAATTGAGAAGAAATTGAGAACATGAACCAATGTGTAAGTTGCTTATTTGAACTTGTTGAAATTGTGTGTAGTACCTTATCTGCTGTTTGAAATTGTTGTGTTTTCAACTGTAAGGCGGGGTCGTGTTGCGCGCCGCAACGTGGTGAAATAAGGTGTGGGTTGGGGTGATAAGGGTGGCCGAGGTAATAAGGGTGGTCGGGGGCAATAAGGATGGAAAGCGATCGAAATCGCTATTGAAAATTGATACATAAATCAATAATGTGAAATTGTGAAAGGAGACAGCAGGAGAGTTTGCAACCTGTGGAGCACTGATTGCCCCTTTGTTTGACTACTTGTGCTTTACGTGATTGATTGGTTATTGTTAAATTGGTTGATCGTAGAAAGTGCTTTGTGTGAGAATTATTTGAAATGAGGAAAATGTGGAAACATGGTTGGTTGGCTTAATTAATTGTTGATGTAATTAAATGGCTTGAGTTTACTTGGGACAAAGTTTGTCCATACATACCAGTACAATTCAAGTGTACTGACGTCCCTTTTGCCGGGGGCGCTGCATTCGTGTTATGATTGTAGGTGGATCAGTAGCGGGCACTTCAGCTCATCGGCAGTAGTATCTTTCATCCTCCACTGCCCGTTTTTGGTGAGCCCCTTTCTTCCTCGGGGCCTTGTGTGGTTCATGCCACTCGGTTTGGATTTCATTTTGGTTTTGTAAGGTATAGTCGGAGCCTTGTTACCGGCAAGTATTGTATTTCCCTTTTGTATCCTAGAGGCTCTGTAGACATGTAAACTGTGGGACTCCAGTCTTATGTATATATATATGGTGTTATGTCGGGCGTTGTAAAAAAATGAAATCTTGTTAATGAATCACTCGTATCATTTTATTTTGTTTAATGTGAAATCAATTATGATTAGTAATATATTTGGTTAATGAGAAACAGTCATCACAGGGGTAACGCGTGGGAATGAAAGGCACCCAGGTCCGCTTGACTGGGGCAACCTGGTCAGGCGCCGGTCATGTTCCTCGATTTGGGGCGTGACAATTTCATATCAAAAGAATACTCTCAACATCATATCATCCTCCCGCCAACGGCCAAGCAGAATCGTCCAACAAAACCATATTGAATATATTGAAGAAGAAGCTCGAAGACGCCAAAGGATTGTGGCTCAAGCTACTACTAGAGATACTATGGGCGCATTAAACCGCCCCCAAGTCATCCACGGGAGAAGCGCCTTACCGCTGGTCTACGGGACTGACGCCATCATACCGGTCGAAGTAGGTGACCCGAGTTTAAGGTACTCACACACAAGCGGAGAAGAGAATGATGCAAATCGACTCCAAGACCTCGATGAAGCCGAAGAAAGAAGAGAAATGGGCCATATTAGACTAGTAGCTCAGAAACAACAAATCGAAAGATACTACAACAAGAAAACAAAAATTTGACCGCTCAAAGTAGGTGAATACGTGCTAAAATCCAAAACACTGACATCCAAAGACCCCAACAAAGGAAAATTAGGAACCAATTGGGATGGACCCTACAAAATCACCGCAACAGCGGATAAAAGCTCATTTCGACTAGAGTCCATGGAAGGGAGAACACTCCAAAACAACTGGAACATCTCTCACCTCAAGTATTTCCATTTCTAAAAGAGTATCCCCCGAGTCTTACTGCTTTTCCCTCATCCGAGTTTTGTCCCAATCGGGTTTTCTCAGAGAGGTTTTTAACGAGGCAATAAAAGAGATGCTCGAAAATGCTTACGGGTATAATCTGACATGCCAATCATTCTGCCAATCAGCACAAAAGGCGTATCACGGGGACTAAGGCTATGTCCATCTCCAATGTATGAAAGGCTATGACTATCTCCAATGTATGAAAGGCTATGGCCATCTCCAATGTATGAAAGGCTATGGGCGTCTCCAATGTATGAAAGGATACGACCATCTCCAATATATGAAAGGCTACGACCATCTCCAATGTATGAAAGGCTATGGCCATCTCCAATGTATGAAAGACTATGGCCATCTCTGATGTATGAAAGGCTACGGACATCTCCAATGTATAAAGGGCTACAATCATCTCCAATGTATGAAAGGATACGGCCATCTCCGACGTATAAAGGGGTTACGACCATCTCCAGCGTACAAAGAGGCTACGGCCATCCATAAACGCATAAAAGGATAAGGCCGCCCATAGCGTACAAAGAGGTTACGGCCATCCATAAACGCATAAAAGGCTAAGGCCGCCCATAGCGTATAAAGAGACTACAGCCTTCCATAAACGCATAAAAGGCTAAGGCTGCCCACAACATACAAAGAGACTATGGTCATCCATAACGCTTAAAAAGCTAAGGCCAATACTGGAGAAACTGACTCAATTCGTCCAACCCGACATGATCGGAGCCAAGGGAAAGACAACAGCCGCCCTAAAACAAACAAACGACTAAGGCCAGAGTCGACTCAGCCTAACTATGGCAAATTAACTCGATACAAATCGACACCACGTAATAATTATGCAAGATAAAAGTACGGAAAGAAGGCATGAACACAAAATATATATGTACGATTCCCATTTAATCCAAAAATTTTTATGTACAAATCATTTACAAGAATCACGTCTTTTCGACTACAAAATCAAAACAAAAAATACAACCTAACTACCATCCTGTCCTTCACCACCTCCCGACACACCAGCCGTTTTGTCGCCATACTCATTGCCACCCTCGGCGCGGAACAACAAAGAAATCCAGGACCCCGTGCCCAATTGATTCATGTCCGCAAAGGTATATCCCGCCAGGCCCGGGGAGTCAGGGTTATACCCATAAGCTTCTCGTGCGACCCTCACCAGATGGTGCTGATCTTCGACTTCCCTCTGAGTAGCACTGCCAACGGCCCGCAACTCTTCAAAAATTGTCTGCCTAGCCTCGGCATACACCCATATATTATGTGCTTCACGGGACACATCGTCTGCAAGACCGGCCACTGTCACCTACTGAAGAGCGTCAACTTCTGCTTTTTTAGCCCTGAGCTTGGCAGTTAAGGCATCAACTTGGCACACAGTCCAGCTGCCTCCACCATTGCTCCACGACTAATCTCCAACTCCTCCTCCTTCAGCCGAAGAAGATTCTCCAGGTCAGTATTTCGAGCCACAGCAACCATTAAATCTACGTCTGCCCGCTCAAACTGAGTCGTACTCTCTCGCTGTTGACTCTCTGCCAGCCCCAAACCCTCACGAAACACGCGAAACTATGGGTCCTGAGCATAGAGGTCTGCCAGCATTTTGTGCTTGTTTCGGACCTCCATGTATTTCCTCATCGCCCTCCTAAGGACGAAATTCCTTCTCTGATCACGCCGGCCCCTCGCCATTTCCGAAATGAGGGTCTAAAAAAAGAGAAAAGGAACAAAACCCAAGTCAGAGCTGTCACACCTCCTTTTTTCTTACGGAAGCTCCGCTTATTTTACTACACCCTGGGAAGGGATATAATAAAGAAGGGAAAGGAGTTTTTTCCAATTTAAAGATAGTCGGAACGAGATTAGTTATTTAAATTTTCAGAGTCGCCACTTGAGAAGATAGTGGTGTCCCAAGTCACCGGTATAGTCCCGAACTGAGGAAAGTTTTACTCTGTTACAGTCTGCGAACTAGAAATCCGGATAAGGAATTATGTTAATGCGGGAGAAGGTGTTAGGCACTCCCGAATTCCGTGGTTCTAGCACGGTCGCACAACTGTTGTATTTGCTTTTATCTGATTTCTTTATATATTCCAATTTATGTGCATTATTAATATTTCGCTTTATCAATATTAAGGAATTGGAACGTCGTGAAAATGTATTTTTAACCACACCGTACCAGTACACATGTGGCTTTAAGTACATTTCAACTTCATTGAGAGTAAGATTTGGGTCACATAAATGTGCACCCGTACTTGAGAATGTATATTAAAATCGCGCCTAAAATATGTATGTCTTATTACTTTGGGAAAGACCGCAAAATTTTCTAAACGGCCCTTCCAAATCTAAGGGTTTTATAACAATTAATTGAGGGCCCCATGCATTTTTGTTCTCTAACGAGGCTCATCTCATTTATTTTTAAAGGTCAAGCCTATAGTGTACTACGTTTTCTACTATTGTTTTTGCCTTATCAAAATAACAAATAATATTGTCTAGAATTGGTTTGTATTTTGTATTTTATTTATGTCCAGGCCTTCATGTGATTTGGGCCTGGAAATCGGGCTAGCAAAGGGTAACGCACAACTGTGCACATGGCTCATCTTAGCCCAGTTCGTATATACTGGTTTACTCACATGAGCATAAAGGACTATGGCTACTAAATCTGGGCCCTTTTGCCTAATCAAGCCCATATTACTAGTGTAATCCAGAAAAATAGACAAAAACATGGTTAGTGAGCTACTAATAGATATACAAAGCTTTTGTAATAGCATATTATAAAAAATTATCCAAAGGCAATACTACTGAATTTCTATTCGAGTATTACTGTTATGAACTTATTCAAATTAGACACCTCTGTTATTAAATAATTTGTATATTAACTATTGTGAGCACGTGATTTTTCCCTATACGAGAATTACTCCCAAAATTCAAAATAAAATAGTTTTGTGCTACATCTGATTTTTTTGGATTTTGTGCTATCTTTCTTGAGCATTAGCATTGGTATGTGTGTGTTTATTTATCTAGAAAATACAAAAAAATACGCGTTGCACATTCGGGAATTAATTGTGCGTTTATAAGAATAAATCGGTCATAAGAATTAATCGTAAGAAAATTACATAAAATGTGCACTTCGTTTCTTGGTCATCATGTGATTTTATTTGAATGAGTAAGTTGTGTTAATCATTAAGTGTTAATTAATAGGTGTAATTTCATTTCCTTTAAATTGATTTGTTTAAAGTGGCTTTTGGTTTAATTGGGATTAGTTAATAAAATTGAAAAATGGGTAAAGAAAACCAGGCCCAAACCAACCATTGGCCCAGTCTAGAGACCTGGTTTCAGAGACGCCAAAACAACGTCGTCCCAGGCCCTCCATCAGGACCGTTCATCAAAGAGATCTAACGGTCCAGTTCAGCCCCTGCTTTGTTTGACACGACACCGTTTTAGGTGTTTAATCGGAGCCGTCCATTTCCTTTGATCTGACAGTCCCCACTCCTCCCCATAACCCGACCCGTTCCCAGCCAAGACCGACCCAGTCTCATAATAACACTACACGACATCGTTTCATTTAAGTAAAAGATCCTGGTTGTTGATCGTAAATGATCCAACGATCAAGATTGAATTTTTCCAATCTCCTACCCAGCCCCCCTAAACCCCCATCATCTTCATCGTCTCTCTTAGAGACACTCAGAGCTCCGCCCGTCTCCGCCTTCGACCGCCGGCCGGAAATCGTCTCCGCCGGCGGCCGGTGTCAAACCACTCCCAAATTTACACCACAAATCCCCCTTCCCCCCTCTACACGAATCCGGCAATCGTTGGTCTCGAATCCATCTCGAGCTGCTCGAATCTTCGTCTGAAGGTTCGAGTCTAAGTCTCAACCTACACCAAACACCCCCAAATCCATACCGAGCACTCCCATGACCTCCCTCGTACCATAAACACCCTTGGTTTGGTTCGAATCAAGCCCGAACCACTCAAGCCCCAAATCCGAGCCCCAAGAACCCTAATTTTCAAGAAGCCCAATTCGAGCCGGATTAGTCATCGATTGAGGTCCAAGCGACTTTAGTCTAGGTGTTCTCAATTGAGAACGTCTCGATTAAAGCCCGTTTGGACTCAATAGTTCCAAACCAAGATCGAACCGTGGTTGACAGATTTCGCCTGAGGTAATTCATTCCCTTATGACTTCTGTTTGCATTTCTTTATTCGTATTTTTGTGTTTTAGTTTTAGAGTTTTCCTTTTCCTAGCATTGTCTGCTCTTCCCAACAGACCCTTTATTTGGTCAATTCAATCTCTACCAGTTTTGTTTGATTTCAATACTGTAATTGCTTTGTATGTATAGTTTGTTTGATATCGTCAAGCAAATTAGCTCGTATGTTTGCTTTTCCCTCGGTCTGCCTGTATGCAATTCATAGGTTTTTGAGATGTTGATTGTTGTTTAAGGTTGATACAAATTAGGTTGTGAATTGGATATAGCTGTTAGTGATTTGAATCAGAATGTTAGCATCATAGGATTTTAAAAATGCCCCGCCCATGAAATGAACTAGTGGAACCTGCTGTACAGCAGGGCACCACCAGTTCCTGCAGTCTTTGGATTAAAATAATGAGACCCATACCTAGACATTTTTAAGTGCCTAGGACAGAACAAAGTATGGGCTGGCCAGTGTTTAAAAAACTAGTTGGTTAGTGGCTCAGGAGGGAACATGATATGGGCTGGCCAGGACTTTAATATGGGCTGGCCAGGTAAGGAAGGGGATATAAAAAGGGAGGGGTTCTGAACAAGAGGGGGGGGGGGGGTTTGATACATTCAGACTGAGATAGAGATATACACACAAAGGAGAGAAATACAATTCTGAAAAAAAGAAAGAAAGCTGAAGGTGTTGCTTCACTACTGATTTTTGAGTTCTATTTGCAAAAAATTATCAAAAGCATCGCTGCTTTGTTCTCCAGTTCAAAACTGATCCAGTTTTCCATTTTCTTGATTGTTGAAGTTCATTTGAAATACATTTGTGGGGGTTTAACTGAGTGTTTGGTTCTGTTAAGTCATTTAGGACTGGGGTTTCAAGCTGTTGACATTGTTCAATTGTTTGTTGGTCTATCTCTGTTAACTCGAGATCAGTTGGGCATAATTGGGTGTTAAGTGTTGTTGTGTGATTTTACAAATTCTCTGGGCCTGTGTTTGTTGGTTGTTTGGAACTCCAAGATTGCTGCTGTGAATTTGCTGTTTTTGCTGTTACATTGGTGTGATTGACTTCTTTCACTTCTACCTATACTTCGCTCAGGTACACGTTTCATGCTTATGTTTATGTACCAACTCCTGCTAAAGATATGAGATGAAATGGAAGCTATATTGTGCTGATATTACCTTATTTCAATGCTTACATATGTTTCTTTACAGAGTTTTCTTTATGCTTTGATTGTACGGTAGTTGAACTAAGGTTTACTTCAAATAATAACTGAGCTGTATGGAGTGACATGAATGGTAATGGTTTAGTACGCTTGTAATTTAACAGACTGTCAGGTTGATTAAACTAGTTAGTACTCATGTACCATAGTTAGTTTGATCTTGGACTCGTATATTTATTTGTCAAAGTTTAAAAAGTAGTTAAAGCGGTAAGTGAATTCAAGGTCTGTGATTAGCATGTGTTAACAATAAATAGGATGAATCGCAAATTAGTCTCCTAGTTTTGCTCATAATCATAGAAGTTTATGTTTCAATCCATAATGCTAGTTTAGTTTTGATTACTTGAATTAATATCCTGTTATTAAGAAATAACTACTGTCAATTGTCAAGTTGAAGTCATCTTTAGCAACATTTAGAAAGATTAGTCAAATCTAGCTTCGAACTCATGTAAGCTGGAATCAATAGGTTTAACATATTCGAAGTGCGAATCAATATAATAAGGTCAAGAACAATAATCCAACAGGCTTGAAACATGCTAGTTGAGTTCACGTTGAAGTTTAATGAACTTTCGAATAAGTATTAGTAATTAAGGTAAGCTTTAGTTTCCAATAGTTGCAATTAATTAATTCCAATGGTTTATTCTTCAACGATGTGGGTTCAAGTTAGTTATAAGATAATTAGTTTCTCTTTAAAAATATTACCCGGCAATTCTGTATTTTATTTATAGTTTCAATTTTAGTAATATTCTTTTCGTTAACAATTGTCTTAAGTTGGTAACTAATGAATGATTTTTTTAGCATATAGTTAATTAAGACTTTTCTACTTTATTTTTAGAGACAAACTTAAATGGTGAAAATGTAGTCATTATAGGATTACCTTTTTTAAAATAAATGAGACGAGCCCCGCTAAAGAACGTATAAATCATGGTTCCCTCGTAAATGTATATTCAAATAATTAAAATTTGGGACGAGCCGTTTAGCTAATTTCACGGCCCTTCGCAAAGTAGTGATATGTTAGTCATTTTAGGCGTGGTTTTAATCATTTTACCTCTCTTAAATACGAGTGTGCATTTCATGCAACTCAAATCCAAATCCAACAACGTTGAATAAGAATGTGTCGAGGATCCGGGTGCATTCCATGTGACGTGATCCGAAAACACGTTCTTAGACAATGTTCATTTTCTTAAGCTCTAATAATTGAGAAAAGCGATAAATAACATTAAAATTGCACTGTAGGATAATATGTTGTAAATCAGGTTAATAAGCCAAAATATGACAGTTGAGCGACCGTGTTAGATCCATGGAATTCGGGAATGCCTAATACCTTCTCCCGAGTTAACCGAATTCCTTATCCGGATTTCTGGTACGCAGACTGTTTAATAGAGTCATTCTTTTCCTTTATTCGGGATTCAACCGGTGACTTGGGACACCATAAATCTCCCAAGTGGCGACTCTAATTTAATTAAATAAATCCCGTTTCGATTGTCCTTTAATTGGAAAAACTCCTTCGCGCCCTCGCGGGTTTGCGGAAAAAGGAGGTGTGACAGCTCTGGCGACTCTGCTGGAGAGTTTATGACACAGAACCACTGGTTCAGGGTTTAAGAGTTCGAGCTTTAAATAATTGTTATATTTGGCTTATTATCATCTGATTTTATTATATGTGTGTATTTAATGTGCTAAATGTTATTTTTACCGCTTTAATATTCTTGTTTATTGTACATATAAATTGTGCCGAAACCAATCTCCTCTCCGAGTCTTCTAAATCACGAAGAAGGGTGCACTTCGTGTGACTTCTTTTCTGTATAGTGTCTAATTCCCACTTTAGAACGAGGTTTGGATAAGTTGCAAAACCAGTGAAGCTGCTGTATTCCCGGGTTGCTGCCTCCTCCTCGGCTCGAGTTGTCCGCTCGGGTAAGCCAGGTCTAGAACAATAAACCCACGTTTTTAAACCTAGAATAACAAAGCTTCATGCCGGATCCCTAGTAGGAACGTTTATTTGCATCATGTTGTATTTGACTTAGGGGACTCAACACAGAGGTTGGGTCCGTCTAGGACAAGTGACCTGAAATGAAAAGACCATCCTGTTGCATCCTGTTTGTTTTACGCATTTATTTGCTTCAGACTTGCATGCTGACCAATTTTTAAATATTGAGAAAAAAAATGATTTTTTTTATATAGTTGGTTTTGTTTTAAAATAAAAAACAGAAAAAAAGAAAAAAGAAAAAAAAAGATGTTTCTTTTAATAAAAAAAATGTGTGTTTTAAAAAAAAATAGTTTATTTGTTTTTCAGTAGAATAAAAATAGTTTTCATTTACAGATTGTAGTTTGTTTTTTTTTTTTAAAAAATCGAACTACGCGGGTTTGATTCTCATTGGATGTGAGATACGTAGGCAACCTTTATCAGGTCCAACCTCCCTTTTTGCAAAAAAATAGCCAAAACATTATCGAAATTAATTTTTCGTCGTAAATAAGTTGGTGATACTGTTTTCAAAAATAGCCAAATGTTCCCGAAAGGGGCGCCGGAAGGCTTATTTTGTATAAACAGCCACCTTTGGGTCAATTTTTAGATTTTGATCGATTAACCCACACAGCCTTAAAATCTTTGACCCCGAGGCATTGAAAGGCCGTGATTGAAAACTGAGTTTTTTTTAGTAAATCGAAGTTGTTTTTCTTTCTTTAATCACCTTAATAAATGTGCAGGATGAGCACAAATCAGAATAAATCGTTTTCAGTCTTCAGCGAGGTCCCTCAACAGCTCCACATATGGTGGAATGATTTGAAAGACAGTAGTAAAAAGATAGTGGAAAGAATTTTGGGAGGTTTTGTCAATCTGCTGAATATCAAGCCAAGAAAAGATATCATCGAGGCACTTATATCGTTTTGGGATCCGACCCGCAATGTGTTCCGTTTTGCTGACTTTGAACTTACACCCACGCTAGAGGAGATTGCAGGCTATGCAAGATTAAATGGGAAATTAAGAGGACAATACCTGCTTTCACCAAGACCGGTATCTCCGCATGGGTTCCTGGATTTGCTAAGCATTAGTCGGAAGATGCAAAATGATGACTTATCAGGAGGATGTTGCGATCTCCAATTCTTATACCAACGGTATGGCACTTCTCGGGGTTTTGAAGAGTCAAGTCTTGGACTAACTCACGCTGGGAATAGAACCAAGTGGGAGACCAGACGAATTCTAGCATTCATAACGACGTTCCTGGGGATTGTGATTTGTCCACGTGAAGATAAGAAAATAGAGATAAATCTTGTAGGAATTGCTGATGTTGCAATCAAAAAAGCTACCAGCACGGTAGTCCCTTTGGTTTTGTCCAAAATCTATCGAGCCTTGACTATATGCCGAGAATGGGGCAATTTCTTTCAAGGATGCAATCTGTTACTCCAATTGTGGATGCAAGAACACCTCCATCACCGGGCACGATACTTGAACCATGGGTTGATTGGAAAAAGCTGTATTAGTGGTTTTGAGGAACAAATGATAGGCGCTATATTCCCCGAAGGCGTCGAAGTATGGCTTGCACGATTAAGTTCAATAGAAGCCGAACAAGTTGAATGGGCGTTCGGGTGGTTACATGATACTGAAGTAGTATACATGGCAGCCGAGGAATGTTATATTCTTCTGATGGGGGTTCACAGTATCCAACCATATTTTCCTTATCGGGTATTACGTCAGCTAGGAAGATTTCAGGTTATTCCTACTGATGAAGATTTAAGAAAGCACGCCATTGAATTGAGCCCAGGAGTCGTATTCCCCGAAGAAAAGGTTAGAAAGCTGTGGCATGAATGCAGATTCCTTGAGCCTAAGACTATGGTTCGAGAACTGGCTAAGGGTGAGGTAGATCCAAAGTACAATGTTTAGTTCGGGAAAAGGTTTCAGATTCGTCAGAAATCTGCTAAAAGAGCCCATGTCCAACAGTTCACGGAAGATTCACAAGAACAATGGAATTGGCTAGCAAAGGAAGAAGGTTACAGGACGAAGATTGGTAAGATAGAACAGCAGGTCCGGGACCTTCAATTCGAGAAGAGTATGCAAGCTGCCGCCGACGAAGGAGATAAAAAGAAGTTGGCACAAGAAAATGACTTTTTGAGAGTTCAAATCCGGCAAATGAAAAGGGATGCTGACAGACGGTTGAGGAGTCGATCGGACGAAAAGTTGATAAAGGGTTTGGAAAATCAAGTCGCCGATGTCCAAAGAGAATTGGAAGAATCAAAGACCCAGACAATGAGGATCCGTGCTAGCTGGAGAAGGGAGGCACAACAACGGGCACTTCATCTACAACGGGTGGAAGAAGATTATACTGAGATCATCACTAATCTAAGGGAAGCGAATGTTACCCTCAGGGAGCGGGGTTTCAAATAAGCCCAAGATGGCAGGGTAGACCTCAACCGCTGTCACAATTTGATGGCACGACTGCAAGAACAAGTGGATAGACTTTTAGACCGAGTCACCAACAATGTTCATATATTAGGAGCAAAGAACCAGCGAATAGTACAGCTACTCAGAGAAAGGGACAGGATCAAGGACAGAATTGAAGAAATTGGGCATTATGTCACCATGAAGTGCTTAGCTTGTGAACAAATGCCCCGCACCACCCTTTTTGCTTCGGTTATGGACTATGTTCATCAGATCATGAGAGAGTTAAGGGGACTACACAGGGACCTCACACCAAGGCCCGCGGCAAGGCCGAACGATGCCTCGTGGCCCCCCAGGAATTTAAGAGCATTAGGCTGTTGATTAAAAGATGTATTCTTGAAATTTTGAAAAAAAAAATACTGGTTGGCATTTTTATTTTTTTTTATTTTTTTTCTTGAGTCAAACATTTCTCTTATTCTGTTGATTATTGTAAGACATGTTTTGTAACCGTAAAGGTTTTCATTATAAGAATTCCAGAATTTCGCCACAATCTTGTTATCAGAACTACGCTCGGTCTGATTCATGCAGGGACGTGATACGTAGGCAATCCACATAAGATTCGACCACCACCAAATGAGGTTAAAAACAAATGAGATTTTCAAAGATAAAAGCTGGAATGACGCATGCGATGAATAAATGTAGAAATGGTTAATTGATTAGGTGCATTGCATCCAATGTGCGATAACATATCTGTTAAACTCAGTGAGCTAACAAGTTTGTTGCAATTTCAGAAAAGTTTAGCAGTTGACTTGACAGAATATACTGGCCGATCACCATTACCATACTAGATCAAAAGGTCCAATTCCAGCAAGCATGTCTAGTTCCGGCAAAAGTCTCGATGGAGAGAAAACAGAGATACAGATCATGAAAGAGGAGGTGGACCGGTTGAGACAGCAAATGACAGAGATGCACCTAGCCTGGGCTAGGGGACAGTCATCACCAAGCCTTCCTACTCTTACACCAGCACCAGAGCATCCGCCCATTGATCCCTCGACAAGTGCCCCGATCTATCCATATTATCAAGGGGAAAACCCTTATTTATCCCAGGTTCCACCAGCTAGACAAAATACTCCTCCTCCGGTTACCCATGTTATTGTGGCACCTCCACCTGCTACTTTACAAAAGTCGTCCAGTGAGACACTTTTTCAAATCCATGATAATCATTGTTATTCTCCTGAGCCTACCTTTAAGGCTCCTGAACCGCATTCACACACCCCTCACTGGGATAACCCGGCAGAACCGGAAAAGCACTTCAAAAGCTTGGAGCATGAGGAAGTTATTCGGAAAGTTAAAAGCCTGGAGCAATCCTTCAGGAATATCCGCGGTTTAGGCAACCAAGTCAGTGTTGCTTACAAAGATCTATGCCCATTTCCAGATGTCCAGTTGCCCGCTGGGTTCAAAATTCCCAAGTTTGATCTATAAGAGGGGCATGGTGACCCAGTAGCCCATCTACGAGGTTTCTGCAGCAAAATGCGAGGAGCTGGAGGGCAAGATGAAATTCTGATAGCTTACTTCGGTCAGAGCTTGGGAGGGTCTGCACTAGAGTGGTACACCAGGCAGGATCCCAACAGATGGTTTACATGGGACGACTTGGCTCAAGCATTCATCGGCCAGTTCGAGTATAATCTTGAAATAATCCCCGATCGCTTATCATTGCTAAAGTTAGAGAAGAAACCCGCCGAAAGTTTCAGAGAATTTGGTTTTCGCTGGAAGGAACAAGCAGCAAGGGTAGATCCACCGATGAGAGAGAATGAGATGGTGGATTACTTCCTGCAGACACTGGAGCCAACCTATTTCGGGCATCTGGTGACGTCCGTGGGTAAGTCATTCACTGAGGTGATAAAGATGGGGGCTATGATCGAGGAAGGCTTGAAAGCTAACAAGATCATTAGTTATTCAGTGTTGAAAGCCACCACTCAAGCCATTCAAAGCGGCACCGGAGGAGTGCTTGGGAATAAAAGGAAAGAAGAGGCCGCGACAGTCGATTCCGGAACATGGTTCAGAAACAGAGGCCCTGCACCCCAGTATAATCCGCCATAGTCCCACCACCAAAATTACTTCCACAATCTATATAACCACCCGCAACACTACTATCCAGCACCTGATCCCCATTTTACCGTCCATCACGCCCAGTCATATGACACACCTCCCGTCCATGCACCATGGCATGCACCAAACCCACAAAATAATTATCCACCCCCAAGAGCATACAGAAACCCCACATGTGCGGGTTTTCGTCCGAACCAAGCCTTCAAGAACGACAGGGCGCCAAGGCCGAAGACTTTCACTCCCTTGGGAGAGTCTTACACCAGTTTGTTCCACCGATTGAAGCAAGTAGGGTTGATGAATCCGGTCGAGGCTAAGCTACCAAACCCTCTTCCAAAGAATCTGGATCATTCAATAAATTGTGCATATTGCTCAGGATGTTCGGGGCATGACACAGAAAAGTGTTGGAGGTTGAAAACAGCTATCCAGGAACTCATCGACACTCGCCGAATTGAGGTCCAGACTCCAGCGGAACCTGGCATCAATCAAAATCCGCTCCTAACTCATCATGAGACCAACATGATCGAATTGGTACGGGTAGAAGAGGGACATGAGAAAACCTCTCAGGCCATGATAATGATAAGATCTAGTGGGGGCGGAGTGAAAAAGGGGCCGAGCTCTGACGAGTCGCTCATCCGTAAGAAGGAAGTATAGGATGGGTCGGAAGCAGAAAAGGGAAGTGCAAACAAAGTACTGATGAGGCCAGAGGGAGTGAAAATAGTTGTACTAGGGGCAGCAATCAAACCCGTCCTAACCGTAGAAGGTGTTCGAATGGATCTTTTCATCATCAAGCCAGTAATACAGTTGTCGATAGCTGATAGCAAAGCTATTCCATGGAATTATGATCGGGTCACAACGATTTACAAAGGAAAAAAAGTTAGAGAGGAAGTCTGCGAAGCGCAAGGTTTGACCCGTTCAGGGAGATGTTTTTCTCCTGCGGAATTGAGGAAGACTAATCCGGCAACACTAAAAAAGCCGGTAACTGACGAAGAAACAGAGGAGTTCCTGAAAAAGATGAAGCTGCACGATTATTCTGTCTTAGAACAACTGAAGAAAACTCCTGCACAAATCTCATTGCTATCCTTATTGATACATTCTGAAGAACACCGGCAAGCCTTGATGAAAGTTTTGAATGAGGCCCATGTGCCCGACAAAATCTCTGTCAGTCACTTGGAAAAGATCACTAATAGGATCTTCGAAGCAAATCGGATCACCTTCACCGATGATGAGTTGCCTGAGGAAGGCACCGAGCACAACAAGGCTTTATATCTTACGGTAAAGTGTGAAGAGTCTGTGGTTACCAGAGTTCTAGTCGACAATGGGTCCAGTGTGAACATTTTTCCTCTCTCTACACTATACAAGTTGAAAGCGGATATCAGCAGGGTACGCAAGAACAACATATGTGTCCGAGGGTTCGATGGAGGAGGCAAGGCATCGGTCGGGGACATAATGTTAGTCTTGACAATCGGACCTGTGGAGTTCACCATGGAATTCCAGGTGCTGGACATGGTAGTTTCATACAACCTTCTGATAGGACGATCGTGGATCCATGCTGCAAAAGCGGTTCCATCCAGCCTACACCAACTAGTCAAGTTTGAGTGGGACCAACAGGAGATCGTAGTCCATGGAGAGAATGATCTACAACCGGGCACCATCGTCCCCTTTGTTGAGACAGAAGAGGATGTTGGGCCATGGGTATACCAGATCTGCGATGCGGTATCCGTCAACCGAGTTCCAGAGGGTGAATGCATTCTCAATGACAGAATAATTACTGCAGACGTCATGGTGGCTCATGAAATGTTGAGAAATGGTTTCGTACCCGGCAAAGGTTTAGGTGCATCTCTGCAAGGTATCATACAACCGGTATCTGTGGTTGAAAATGTGGGAACCTTCGGCTTGGGATTCAAGCCAACACCAGAGGACATCCAGCGAGCCAAGAGGAATAAACAGAAGACATGGGCGCTCCCGAAGCCTGTTCCGCACCTTTCCCGTTCTTTTGTCAGGTCCGGAATAAGAAGACATCCGACCACAAGGGTTCCCGGTCCTATGGTCAGGCCGGACTAAGAGTTCTTGAGAAGGTTCGAGGACTTATTCTCAGATGTATGCATGTTAGAGGATGGTGAAGGGCCCATCCATGCCGAGATACAGTTTGTGGGATCGAAAGCAAAGTTGAATAATTGGAAGGCTACTCCTCTCCCTATCCGGAAGAAGTCTTGGTAGTCTGTTTTGGATTGTTTTCTTTCAAATTTTGTGTGGGGCTATCTCCGGAGTAAAATCCATTTGTTTAGTTCATTTTCTTTTGTTCGAGTATGCAAGCCTGTTTTCCTTGTATTGTTCCCATTAATGAAATTTTGTTCCCTTTGTTCCTAATTTTGTTTATTTTTCTTTCTTTTACTTTTCTGAGCAGCTTTCTTTCAACTGATCTTAATGATATGGCGTGCGTAAAGATTAATCAACCCAGTCTAGAAAGTCATTCTGGTTTGGAAACAATAACGCATTAAATAAGAAGTGACGAGAGTGAACCGGAATACGGCGATGATGAAGCCGTAGAAGAAATCGGCGAAGAATTAAGTCACTTCGAGGAAAAGCCCAAACCTAATTTAAATGATACTGAGGCTGTTAATCTAGGGGATACGGATGATGTTAAAGAAACCAAAATAAGTGTCCATCTCGAACCCAACCTGAGAGAAGAATTGATCAAAACACTCATGGAGTTTAAAGACATTTTCGCGTGGTCGTACGATGATATGCCAGGACTCAACACTGATCTAGTGGTTCACAAATTACCTACTGACCCGGCATGCCCTCCCGTCAAGCAAAAACTGCAGAAATTTAAGACGGAGATGAGTGTAAAGATCAAGGAGGAAGTAACAAAGCAGCTGCAGGCGAAAGTCATTCGTGTCACTCGATACACTGATTGGTTGGCTAACTGTCACGACCTCAAATCCGGTCGTGATGGTGCCCAGCACATTGCTAAGCCAGCCTGACCAATCAATAACAAGAATGGAGCTAGAAGCTCGTTCTATCCCATTTAAGCATATAAAAATATGAAACAACAGTGATACATATACCAACAGCGGGGAACCAAGTCCCAAAATATACCAACTCCCATAGACCGAAGGGTCAAGAGTCATGAGCCTCTACCGAACATAAGTGTATAAAGGTCTACAAGATACCAAGTGCGAAAAGAAATGTCAATGCAGAATCAAAAGACAGTAAGAAGGAATATCGGGTCCTGCGGACCTTGCAGCTACCTCGAATATTCTACCGATGTCGCCTCGCACAGCTACTAGATCACAGCTGAGAGAACTACCCACCTTGCTCTTGGGGAGACTCGAACTCACAACCTCTCGATTGGAAGTGGAGGTTGCTTACCATCAGAGCAACCCCTCTTGTCCTAAAGCACTATGCAAAGCTGTAATCAAATACCCTGTCACGGAATCAATATCAACTGTACCTGTACCAATAAGTACCAGCAAAACAGTATAACAGCTAGCAGATGTAGCTAAATGCAATGCAATGCATGATATGACCGCTACGACGCGTAGCCCGATCCAATTTGGGTACCCGTGCTCACTGTGGGGGTTCAGACTCCGGAGGGGCTCCTACAGCCCAAGCACAATATCACTGCGGCGTGCAGTCCGATCCGACATATGTACTGCTGCGGCGCGCAGCCCGATCCACTACTAGTCAGCTAATATGCAATCACAGCCTCGCAGGCTCAAAAGTAGTTTGAAACATCTTTTATCATTTTTCAGTTGAAAACAGAAATATCAAGTTTCCAGAGATTTGGAAATAACATGATAACAGAAATAGCCGCGGACTAGTAGTAAACTAGCATGTCAATATGATAAGACAATGATAACGATCCTCGCGGGATCCAATAACTGGCTCACGGCCCACAAGTATACTCAACCGCCCAAGAAGGGGGTTTCTCGGCTCAAGAGTGGCCATTATCACAATATATAATATGCAACCATCCGAGAAGGAGGTTCGACGGCTCAAGAATAGCCTAATATCATAATACAGTATGAACAAGTCGGACTAAGTCATAGTCTCCAATCACAATCGACCCCGCACTCACAAGAGAGTACGTGTCTCGCCGCTATACAGCGTCACAAAGTGGTATACCGGGGTTTCGAACCCGCTGGTCATTACCCACATCTATTACTCACCTCAATACGGCGCGACGACTACTCCGCAATGCCCTTGCCATGAGAATCAAGCTCCGCACGCGTAGAATCTGATCAAATACAATAGAAACACAACAAATTAGGCCAATGGGACGACACCCAATCAATATAACTCAATTTACATCAAAATTTCCAAAGTTTTCAAAACCCGACTTTCGGTACGCTTGTCGAAAAATTACAAAAGTCACATATTCGGAACCCTCATCTCGATACGAGTCTAGGCATATAACATTTACCAAAATCGGACTCCATTTGCCCACTCAAGTCAGTGTTTTTCTTCAATTTAGGCCTAGGGCTCAAACCCACCTTTAATCTTCCATTTACAGAAATTTAACCCATGATTTCATGTTAAAATGATGTAATTAAGCCACAAAACTTACCTCCAACGAAACCCCGATGATTTCCCAGCAATCTCCCGTCAATTTCTTCTCTTGGAACTCAAAAATGGAGGTTTTGGGTATTAAACCCGCGACTGTCCAGTTCTGGCTTTTAATTTACTGCCAGAATATTTCCTTCATCGCGTTCGCGACGCCACTCACACGAACGCGATGCCTTTTTCCTCTTCCTCATCGCGAATGCGGCACGCCTTCACGCGTCCGCGAAGGTCAACTTCTCAGCTCCGGAGTTTTACTCTACGCGAACGCGTGGCCTCGCCAATTCCTTCTTCGCGATCGCGGCCTAAACTCACGCGAACGCGATGCGTTCCAACTCCCTCGTACGCGAACGCGTTAACTCCCTCGCGAACGCGAAGAGTGCTGAACCTGGCCTACGCGAACGCGGGCCTTGCCCTCGCGAACGCGAAGGCCAAATCACTGCCCAGTGATCTGCAGATTACAGCAGGTCACTTCTTGCTTCCAAATGCCGGATGATGGTCCGGATTCACCCCGAGGCCCCCGGGACCCCAACGAAAACCACCAACATACCCCAAAACACGATACAAACTTGTTCCAATCATAAAAACACCATCCTAAACATCAAAATCACCAATTACCCACAGATTCAAGCCTAAATTTCTTCAAAACTTCCGAATTACACATTCTATCAAAAACCCGACCAAACGACGTCCGAATGACCTGAAATTTTGCAGGCACATCCAAAATCACCTAATGGAGCTACTGCAACTATCGGAATTCCATTCCGACTCCCGGATCAAAATCTCACCTACCGTTCGGATTCCGCCAAAATTCAACCTTAGCCAATTCAAGCCTATTTCTACACCGGGCCTCCAAATTCAATTCCGATCATTCTCCTAAGTCACAAATCACCTCCCGGAACTAACCGAATCATCGAACCTGATTCCGAGCCCTCTAACCAAATAGTCAACTCCGGGTTGATTTTCCTTATTCAAGTTTCATTCACAAAGGCTATATGCCTCATTTTCAATCCAATTCACTCCTAACTCACCCGATAGACTTTAACACCGATATAAAAGCATAAAACATACAATTTCAACATAACGGGGTGGTAATTCCCGTGACGACGGGCCGGGTCGTCACATTCTCCCCCTCTTATGCAAACGCTCGTCCTCGAGCGGGTCAAGAAACATACCTGAAGTCTTAAACAAGTGAGTATATCTGCTCCGCATCTCCCGCTCGATCTCCCACGTGGCCTCCTCCACGGGTCGACCTCTCCACTGAACCTTAACTGATGCAATCTCCTTAGACCTCAATTTTCTTACTCGACGTCCCAAAATGGCAATAGGCTCCACATCATAGGATAGATCACCATCAAGCTGAATGGTGCTGAAGTCTAATACATGAGACGGATCTCCAATGTACTTCCGGAGCATAGACACATGGAATACTGGATGAACGTTGGATAAGCTGGGCGGCAAGGCCAACTCATATGCCACCTCTCCAACTCTCCTAAGTATCTCAAAAGGACCAATGTACCTGGGACTCAACTTTCCTTTCTTCCCAAACCTCATGACACCCTTCATAGGTGAAACCTTCAACAATACTCCGTCACCAACCATGAAAGACAACTCTCGAACTCTACGGTCCGCATAACTCTTCTGACGAGACTGTGCTGTACGAAGCCTCTCCTGGATCAACTTTGCTCTATCCAAAGCATCCCGGACTAACTCAGTCCCTATCAATCTAACCTCACCAGGCTCAAACCATCCCACGGGGGATCTACACCGCCTCTGCCATACAATGCCTCATACGGGGCCATCTGAATACTCGACTGATAAATGTTGTTGTAGGCAAACTCAGAAAGTGGTAGGAACTCATCCTACGAACCACCAAAGTCAATCACACAAGCTCGCAACATATCCTCCAAGATCTGAATAGTACGATCAGACTGCCCATCTGTCTAGGGGTGAAATGCTGTACTCAACTCAACCCGTGTACCCATCTCTCGCTGAAATGCTCTCCAAAACTGAGAAGTGAACTGAGTACCCCTGTCGGATATGATAGACACTGGAACTCCATGCAACCGAACAATCTCTCGAATAAAGATCGCTGCCAACCGCTCCGATGAGTAGGTAGTACTAACTGGAATGAAGTGAGCTGACTTGGTCAGTCTATCCACAATCACCCATACGGAATCAAACTTCCTCGCCGTCCGAGGGAGTCCAGTAACAAAGTCCATAGTGATCCTCTCCCATTTCCACTCAGGAATAACAATGCGCTGAAATACACCGCCGGGCCTCTGATGCTCGTACTTAACATGCTGACAGTTGAGGCACCGTGCTACATGTCTGACAATGTCCATTTTCATCTTTCTCTACCAATAGTGATGTTTCAAATCTTGATACATCTTCGCGGCTCCTGGATGGATAGAATACCGCGAACTATGGGCCTCCTCTAGAATCAACTCACGAAGGCCATCAACATTGGGCACACATATCCGGCCCTGCATCCTCAATACGCCGTCACTATCAATGGTGACATCTCTAGCATCATCATGCTCAACTCTGTCCCTCAGGACAGCCAAATGTGGATCATCATACTGGCGCTCACGAATACGATCATATAGAGATGACCGAGATACAACACAAGCCAATACCCTGCCGGGCTCCGAAATATCTAACCTCACTAGCCGATTGGCTAGCACCTGAACATCATGAGCAAATGGCCTCTCCACAGCTGGAATATATGCCAAGCTCCCCATACTGACCGCCTTCCGGCTCAAAGCATCGGCCACCACATTGGCCTTCCCCGGATGATATAATATAGTAATGTCATAATCCTTCGGCAACTCAAGCCATCTCCGCTGTCTCAAATTAAGGTCTTTCTGTTTGAACAAGTGCCGGAGACTACGATGGTCGGTATACACCTCACAAGACACACCGTACAAATAGTGCCTCCAAATCTTCAATGCATGAACAATGGCGGCTAGCTCCAAATCATGAACGGGATAGTTCTTCTCATGTGGCTTCAACTGCCGAGAAGCATAAGCAATCACCTTACCTTCCTGCATCAACACACAACCTATCCCCACTCTCGAGGCATCACAATTAATAGTATATGAACCTGAAGCTGATGGCAATACTAACACTGGAGCTGTGGTCAAAGCTGTCTTGAGCTTCTGAAAGCTCTCCTCGCACTCATCCGACCACACGAATGGTGCACCCTTCCGGGTCAATTTAGTCAATGAAGAAGCAATGGATGAAAATCCCTGAACAAACCGGCGATAATATCCCGCCAAACCAAGAAAACTCCTGATCTCTGTAGCTGAGGACGGTCTAGGCCAACTCTGCACCGCCTCTATCTTCTTAGGATCAACCTGAATACCATCACGAGACACCACATGTCCCATAAATGCTACGGACTCGAGCCAAAACTCGCACTTGGAGAATTTAGCATATAGCTTCTCCTCTCTCAATCTCTGCAACACAATACTCAAATGCTGAGCATGCTCCTCATGACTACGGGAGTAGACTAGAATGTCATCAATGAACACAATCACAAATGAATCCAAATAAGGCCTAAACACACTGTTCATCAGATGCATAAATGCTGCTGGGGCGTTGCTCAGCCCAAACGACATCACAAGAAACTCATAATGATCATATCGGGTCATAAATGCAGTCTTCATAATATCCGGGTCCCTGATCTTCAGCTGATGATAGCCTGAACGAAGATCGATCTTAGAAAACACCCTCGCACCCTGTAACCGATCAAACAAATCATCTATGCGCGGTAAAGGGTACTTGTTCTTCACTGTCACTTTGTTCAATTGCCTATAATCAATACACATCCGCATGGAACCATCTTTCTTTTTAACAAATAATACCGGTGCACCCCACGGAGACACACTAGGGCGGATGAAACCCTTATCCAGAAGCTCTTGAAGCTGCTCTTTCAGTTCTTTCAACTCAGCTGGTGCCATCCGATAAGGAGGAACGGATATGGGCTGAGTGCCCGGCACCAAGTCAATGCCAAAATCAATATCCCTGTCCGGCGGCATGCCCGACAGGTCTGAGGGGAATACATCTGGGAAGTCCCTCACAACAGGTGCAGAATCAATGCTAGGAGACTCAGCTCCCACATCTCTCACAAAAGCTAGGTACGATAAACACCCTTTTTCAACCATCTTCCGAGCTTTTAAAAACGAAATAACACGGCTAGGGACGAAATCGGTCGAACCCCGCCACTCGATCTGAGAAATACCAGGAATGGCCAACGTAACCTGTCTTAGCATGACAGTCCAATATAGCATGGTACGGAGACAACCAGTCCATACCCAATATAACATCAAAGTCCACCATCCCCAACAATAACAAATCTGCCTGGGTCTCCAGACCCCCAATAGATATAACACATGATCTATAGACATGATCCACAACGATCGTATCACCCACGGGAGTGGATACATGAACAGGTAAATCAAGACTACCACGAGTCTCACCCAAATGACGTGCAAAATAAGAGGACACGTAAGAATATGTGGACCCTGGATCAAATAGAACAGAGGCATCTCTGTGACAGACAGAAATGATACCTGTAATCACTGCATCGGAGGAAACTGCATCACGCCTGTCAGGAAGTGCATAGAACCGTGCTTGGCCTCCACCGGATCTCTCCTCGCCTCTGGGCCGACCACGAGAAGACTGAACTTCACCTCTACTAGACTGAGATGGTGCTGAAGATGAGGGCTGATCCCTCTGCTGAGTCCTGTCCCTACGGAGTCGAGGGCACTGTCTCCTCATGTGGCCAAACTAGCCACACTCATAACATGCACCTGGTGCTGGAGAAGGGGACTGAAGGGAACCCCTCGCCGCAGAAGAACCCTGGGCTGATGAAGTAGGTGCTGCACCCTGGGCTGGAAGGGAACTAAGTGATGACTGACCCTGCTGAAACCCATGTCGACCATGACCATAAGAACCTCCGCTCTGCTCTGGGCGGCCTGAATGAGAAGGTCTAGATGAGCGACCTCTGCTCTGCTGGGAATGCCCTCTAGATGGAGCACCACTGAAACTGCCAGAGCCACGAGGCCTCTTGGCCTCCCGCTCCTCTTTCTCTCGGCAACGATCCGCCTCAATGGAGCGTGCCATATCAACAACCTGCTCAAATGATGATGACAAAACTCTCTCTCTGGTCATAAGAATGCGGATAGAGTAGTTGAGGCCATTAATGAACCTCCTGATCCTCTCCCTATCATTAGGGATCATCCATGTGGCATGCCTAGCCAACTGAGTGAATCTAAGCTCATACTGAGTCACAGACATGTCGCCCTGAATCAACCACTCGAACCGGCGACGTAGCTCCTCGCGACGAGACCGAGGTACATATTTCTCTAGAAAGAGAGTAGAGAACTGCTGCCATGTGAGAGGTGCTGCTCCTGCAGGCCTACGCCTCTCAAACTCTTCCTACCAATCAAATGCGGGACTAGTGAACTGAAAGGTAGTAAATGAAACTCCGCTGGACTCAAGAATACCAGCCGTTCACAACATCCTCTGACACTTGTCCAAGAAACCCTGGGCATCCTCGCCCTCAACGCCACTGAAATGGGGTGGCTGAAGTCTACCAAATCTCTCAAGACGACGCTGCTCGTCATCGGGCATAGCCTGAATCATATGCTCTGGAGCTGGAGCTGGTGCTGCTGGAGGAATAACCGGTGCAACCACCTGAGCGGGGACCGCCTCTGGCGTCTGAAGTCCCTGAACAACCGGGTCAGGTGTGCGAGTTGCAGGGGTCTGCTGATCACCCCCTGACTGAGATGTTGCTACAATAGCGGTAGCCGAAACTACCCGAGCCAAACCGAAACACACCGATAATATCCGAGCAAGAGTCTCCGAAGACCGGGAATAGCAATAGATATAGTCCGGCCCTGAACCGGGGCTGCCGGAGCATCAACCACTAGGGGTTGCTCCTGAACCGGTACAACAGGCGGGTCGGCTGGCACCGCCTCGGCCGCCCTACCTCTACCTCTAGCACGACCACGCCCACGGCCTCTAACGGTGGCAATGGAGGTCGTCCACCTCGTCCCGATGCTCGCGTTCTCGCCATCTGCGAGAGAATAGAATATAGAAGTTCAGTTCTCAGAACAACAAGATCGCACGACGGAGTTCAAGAAAAGTGAAGTTTTCCTAAAGGTTCGCAGCCTCCCGAGGATAAGTACAGGCGTCCCTTACCGATCCACAAGACTCTACTAACCGGCTCAAGATTCATGAGGCCTAGTAAACCTAGGCTCTGATACCAACTTGTTACGACCCCAAATCCGGTCGTGATGGCGCCCAGCACATTGCTAAGCCAACCTGACCAATCAATATCAACAAGAACGGAGCTAGAAGCTCGTTCTATCCCATTTAAGCATATAAAAATATGAAACAACGGTAATACATATACCAACAGCGGGGAACCAAGTCCCAAAATATACCAACTCCCATAGACCGAAGGGTCAAGAGTCATGAGCCTCTACTGAACATAAGTGTATAAAGGTTTACAAGATACCAAGTGCGAAAAGAAAAGTCGATACAGAATCAAAAGACAGTAAGAAGGAATATCGGGTCCTGCGGACTCTGCAGCTACCTCGTATATCCCACAGATGTCGCCTCGCACAGCTACTGGATCACTGCTGAGAGGTACCTGGATCTGCACACAAGGTGCAGGGAGTAAAATGAGTACTGTCAGACTCAGTGGTAATAAACAAGGGTAAGACACAGCAGATAAGAAATCCGCAATAAAGCACTATGTAAAGCTGTAATCGAATACCCCGTCACAGAATCAATATCAACTGTACCTGTACCAATAAGTACCAGCAAAACAGTATAACAGCTAGCAGATGTAGCTAAATGTAATGCAATGCATGATATGACCGCTACGGCGCGTAGCCCGATCCAATTTGGGTACCCGTGCTCACCGTGGGGGTTCAGACTCCGGAGGGGCTCCTACAGCCCAAGCACAATATCACTGCGGCGTGCAGTCCGATCCAACATATGTACCGCTACGGCGCGCAGCCCGATCCACTACTAGTCAGCTAATATACAATTCACAGCCTCGCAGGCTCAAAAGTAGTTTTGAAAACATCTTTTATCATTTTTCAGTTGAAAACAGAAATATCAAGTTCCGGAGATTTGGAAATAACATGATAACAGAAATAGCTGCGGACTAGTAGTAAACTAGCATGTCAATATGATAAGACAATGATAACGATCCTCGCGGGATCCAATAACCGGCTCATGGCCCACAAGTATACTCAACCGCCCAAGAAGGGGGTTCCCTCGGCTCAAGAGTGGCCATTATCACAATATATAATATGCAACCATCCGAGAAGGAGGTTCGACGGCTCAAGAATAGCCTAATATCATAATACAGTATCAACAAGTCGGACTAAGTCATAGTCTCCAATCACAATCGACCCCGCACTCACAAGAGAGTACGTGTCTCGCCGCTATACAGCGTCACAAAGTGGTATACCGGGGTTTCGAACCCGCTGGTCATCACCCACATCTATTACTCACCTCAATACGGCGCGACGACTACTCCGCAATGCCCTTTCCACGAGAATCAAGCTCCGCACGTGTAGAATCTGATCAAATACAATAGAAACACAACAAATTAGGCCAATGGGACGACACCCAATCAATATAACTCAATTTACATCAAAATTCCCAAAGTTGTCAAAACCCGACTTTCGGTACGCTTGTCGAAAAATTACAAAAGGCACATATTCGGAACTCTCATCTCGATACGAGTCTAGGCATATAACATTTACCAAAATCGGACTCCATTTGCCCACTCAAGTCAGTATTTTTCTTCAATTTAGGCCTAGGGCTCAAGCCCACCTTTAATCTTCCATTTACAGAAATTTAACCCATGATTTCATGTTAAAATGATGTAATTAAGCCACAAAACTTATCTCCAACGAAACCCCGATGATTTCCCAGCAATCTCCCGTCAATTTCTTCTCTTGGAACTCAAAAATGGAGGTTTTGGGTATTAAACCCGCGACTGTCCAGTTCTGGCTTTTAATTCACTGCCAGAATATTTCCTTCATCGCGTTCGCGACGCCACTCACGCGAACGCGATGCCTTTTTCCTCTTCCTCATTGCGAACGCGGCACGCCTTCACACGTCCGCGAAGGTCAACTTCTCAGCTCCGGATTTTTACTCTACGCGAACGCGTAGTCTCCCACGCGAACGCGTGGCCTCGCCAATTCCTTCTTCGCGATCGCGGCCTAAAATCACGCGAACGCGATGCGTTCCAACTCCCTCGTACGCGAACGCGTTAACTCCCTCGCGAACGCGAAGAGTGCTTAACCTGGCCTACGCGAACGCGGGCCTTGCCCTCACGAACGCGAAGGACAAATCACTGCCCAGTGATCTGCAGATTACAGCAGGTCACTTCTTGCTTCCAAATGCCGGATGATGGTCCGGATTCACCCCGAGGCCCCCAGGACCCCAACGGAAACCACCAACATACCCCAAAACACGATACGAACTTGTTCCAATCATAAAAACACCATCCTAAACATCAAAATCACCAATTACCCACGGATTCAAGCCTAAATTTCTTCAAAACTTCCGAATTACACATTCTATCAAAAACCCAACCAAACGACGTCCGAATGACCTGAAATTTTGCAGGCACATCCAAAATCACCTAACGGAGCTACTGCAACTGTCAGAGTTCCATTCCGACTCCCGGATCAAAATCTCACCTACCGTTCGGATTCCGCCAAAATTCAACCTTAGCCAATTCAAGCCTATTTCTGCACCGGGCCTCCAAATTCAATTCCGATCGTTCCCCTAAGTCACAAATCACCTCCTGGAACTAAACGAATCATCAGAACCTGATTCCAAGCCCTCTAACAAAATAGTCAACTCCGGGTTGACTTTCCTTATTCAAGTTTCCTTCACAAAGGCTATATGCCTCATTTTCAATCCAATTCACTCCTAACTCACCCGATAGACTTTAATACTGATATAAAAGCATAAAACATACAATTTCAACATAACGGGGTGGTAATTCCCGTGACAACGGGCCGGGTCGTCACACTAACGTAGTACCAGTGCCAAAGAAAGATGGAAAGATCAGAGTATGTGTGGACTACCTCAATCTCAACAAGGCGAGCCCTAAAGATAATTTCCTGCTTCCCAATATCCATATCCTGATTGATAATTGCACCAGGCGTGAGATCGGATCCTTTGTGGACTGCTACACGGGATATCATCAAATCTTGATGGATGAAGAGGACGCAGAAAAGACAGCCTTTATCACATCATGGGGAACTTACTGCTATCGTGTAATGCTGTTCGTCTTGAAGAACGCAAGGGAACATACATGAGGGCGATGACTGCGGTGTTTCATGACATGATACACAAAGAGATTGAAGTGTACGTGGATGATGTGATCATAAAATCCAGACGTCAAGAAGACAACATAGCCGACCTCCGGAAGTTTTTCCAAAGGCTTCGAAGATATGATATTAAGCTCAATCCGGCCAAATGTGCGTTTGGGGTTCCGTCAGGGAAGTTGCTAGGATTCATCGTCAGCCGACGGGGCATTGAGTTGGACCCATCCAAAATCAAGTCCATCCAGGAGTTACCCCCGCCAAAGAATAAAACAGAGGTAATGAGTTTGTTGGGAAGATTAAATTACATCAGTAGGTTTATTGCTCAGCTTACAGCAACCTATGAACCCATATTTCGTCCGTTGAAGAAAGACGCTGCGATAGAATGGACGACAGAAAGTCAAGAAGCATTCGACCAAATCAAAAGATATATGTCAAACCCACCCGTACTAGTTCCGCTTGAACCGGGTAGACCCCTCATTGTTTATCTAACGGTCTTGGAGAATTCGTTTGGCTGCATACTGGGGCAGCACGATCTTACTGGCAGAAAGGAACGAGCCATCTACTATCTTAGTAAGAAGTTCACGGTCCACGAGGTCAAATACACTCATTTGGAGAAGACTTGTTGTGCTTTAACTTGGGTAGCCCAAAAGCTAAAACACTACTTGTCTTCTTACACTACTTACCTCATTTCACGTTTGGATCCGTTGAAGTATATTTTCCAGAAGCCAATGCATACAGGGAGGTTAGCAAAATGGCAAATATTACTTACAGAATTCGACATCGTCTATGTGACGAGGACGACTATGAAAGCTCAAGCCCTAGCCGATCACTTAGCTGAGAATCCTGTCGATGACGGATACGAACCATTGAAGACGTATTTTCCAGACGAAGAAGTGTTACAAATTGATGGGTTAGAATTAACCAAAGATCTAGGGTGGAAGCTTTTCTTCGACGGAGCGGCGAACGCAAAAGGAATCAGAGTAGGGGATGTGCTTATCTCTGAAACAGGACATCATTATCCTGTTACTGCTCAACTGCATTTTCATTGTACCAACAATATGAATGAGTACGAGGCATGCATCTTAGGGTTGCGATTTGCGGTGGACATGGATGTACAGGTCGTCTTGGTCTTGGGAGACTCGGACCTTCTGGTACATCAGATTCAGGGAGAATGGGAAACCAGAGATTTGAAGCTTATCCCGTATTGTCAATGTTTGCACGATCTGACTAAGCATTTCCGGTCAGTAAAATTCAGGCATATCCCAAAGATGCATAATGAGGTAGCCGATGCTTTGGCTACTTTGGCATCGATGTTACATCACCCGGACAAGATTAATGTTGATCCATTACATATTCAGATTCGGAATCAACATGCATATTGCAATATGATAGAAGAAGAAATGGAAGGTGAGCCATGGTTTCATGATGTCAAAGAATACCTCAGGTTAGGAATATACCCAGAGCAGGCAACTAGAGATCAAAAGAGAGCTATTCGGCGATTGGCAAATGGACTTTTCCTTAGTGGAGGGGTGCTGTACAAAAGAACCCCAGATTTGGGATTGTTAAGATGTATAGATGCAAGTCAAGCCACAACGATGATGACAGAGATACACGCCATAGTTTGTGGGCCACATATGAGCGGATATGTTTTGGAAAAGAACATTCTTTGAGCAGGATATTATTGGCTCACTATGGAGCGTGATTGCATAAGTTTCGTGCGAAGATGCCATCAATGTCAGATACACGGAGATCTGATTCATTCTCCGCCGATTGAATTGCATACAATGTCAGCACCGTGGCCGTTTGTTGCATGGGGTATGGATATTATCGGACCTATAGAACATGCGGCTTCCAATGGTCATAGGTTCATTCTAGTGACGATCGATTATTTTACCAAGTGGGTGGAGGATAAAACCTTCAAATCAGTGACCAAGAAGGCGGTGGTGGACTTCGTACATTCCCACATCATTTGCAGGTTTGGAATCCCAAAGGTAATCATCACGGATAACGGTGCCAATCTTAACAGCGGATTGATGAAGGAGGTATGTCAACAGTTCAAGATTACACACCGAAATTCCACACCATATCGTCCCAAAGCAAATGGTGCGGTTGAGGCAGCAAACAAGAATATAAAGAAGATATTAAGGAAGATGGTAGAAGGGTCTAGGCAATGGCATGAAAAGTTACCATTTGCACTGTTGGGTTATCGCACTACCGTCCGAACTTCGGTAGGTGCAACTCCTTACCTGTTGGTATACGGAAATGAAGCAGTAATACCAGCAGAAGTTGAGATCCCATCCCTCCAAATTGTCGCTGAAGCTGAGATTGGCGACGATGAGTGGGTCAAAGTTCGATTGGAGCAATTGAGCTTGATCGATGAAAAGAGATTGACAGCAGTATGTCATGGCCAATTGTATCAAAAGAGAATGGCGAGAGCATATAACAAGAAGGTACGTCCCAGGATATTTGAAGTTGGACAGCAAGTGCTGAAGAGAGTTCTACCACATCAGGCCGAAGCAAAAGGCAAGTTCACTCCAAATTGGCAAGGACCATTTGTTGTGACTAGAGTATTATCCAACGGCGCTCTATGTCTAACCGATATTGAGGGAAGATGCACCGATATGGCTATCAATTTCTGATGCAGTCAAGAGATATAATGTGTAATTCTTTAATGTATTTGTCGACATTTGGTTTTGTTTGTTTGTATTTGGCATTTTTCGGAGAATGAAATGACAGAGGCAATTTTTCTACTACCCGAACACTTTAACCCTTGTTTTCCCCTTTGAGCCTTAATTATTCTTTCATATACCCTCTTTTGGAATCCTCAAGGAAGATGTATAACAAAATAGAAAAGAAACAAAGAAAAGACACAAGAAAAGTGAACTAAGTTCGACCTGATTCCTCAAGAAGGATACGTAGGCGCCACACGGCTCAGTCATAGTAAAATAAAAATCAAAGATTCCCCAAGCAACAAAACTAGGGTAGAAGTCATGTTTCGTTTGAAAAGATAGTGAATTCCAAAAGTTGTAATGAGCTACCCGTTGAGGTTAAATCCCTTTCTCTAGGCTCGTACACAAAAACCGCATTAATGACCAAAAAAGACCTCTCGATCAGTATTTGAGAAATGCCAAGTCATGCAAATGAAAGCCAAGAATGACACTCCGATCCTCGACTGAGTCCAGGATTCACAAGTTAAAAATGGATAGCACTTTAGAGGGAATTTCGTGGATAATACCCCAGCCCACCCCAGGGAAAGAAAGCAAAATGAGAGAGTCTTAACGGTGAAAACTCTTGCGGGCACCTTAAGGCGAAGAAAGTTGAGAGAAATAAAATGAGAGAGTCTTACGGTGAAAACCTTTACAGGCACCCTAAGGCAACGGGAGGTCGAGAGAAATGAGAGAATCTCATTAGTGAAAACCCTTTAAAGGGCGCTATGAGGTGACAGGGCGAGATGGTGGCAAGGTGTCTGCATGAGACGAGGTTGGGACATTCGTTTACTTCTAGCAAAACGAAGCCGTTAGAAAAGTGAGTGACATAAATAGACTGGGTATATTAATCTCGAAGGCACGGCATAACCATTGGATCAGTTATACATTCAGATAAGTTTTTCCCAGTTTTGAGTTCAGAAAAGTTTTCCTTTTTTGTGTTTTGCGGTCAGCATTCTTTATTTCATTTTTTATCTATCATTTTTATCTTTTTAAAGATTTTATGTTTATGTCAAAAATTGACTTTTCAAAGCTTACTACCAAGTCTCCCAAAGCGGTACAATGAAGATGAATAGGCGTGGAACAAGGAAATAAGTCAAAAAGATGTTCCGATATTAAGATTGGAACGACAAGTTGATTGGACGGTTCAGAGGAATCACGGAGTAGGGCGGACACATACTACATATACGGAAGATAGTTTCTCACAACAGATCATCGACTAAGAGGGTCGGACCACACTTAAGTTTGGAATAAAAAGGAGAGATGAGAGATCATCTGTGGAAAAAGCACCATCCCCAGCAAGTATCAACGTCGTCCCCAAAGTTCGAGGAAGGCAAAGCAGCTAAAAGAGAAGAGGAAAATTGCCCTAGCAAGAGCGGCATGACCACTCACTGCGTTATGAAACTAACAATTTTTCTTTTATTTCTAGCAGGAAAAGAGGGTTCGTCGGTGGAAAAGCATGCCACATAGAAGGTTATCAAACTGGGGCAGAAAATTTTCTCCCATTGCGAAAATTTTCTTGAAAGCAAATACCCAGTGGATAAGGATAGAAAGCAACACAAGATTTTGGGAAATACCAGCTTCGAGCAGAATAGTTTTGAAAGAGGCCAGACAACACGAGGAAGTGATATTTGAGCCTGGTATCATCCCCAGCAAATCTTGGAGAAATGAAACACTGATTTTGAGATTTCCCCAGCAGCATTATATCCCATAAGTTTTTCAAGGAAGCAAAGCGCGAGTCCCGAATGAGGTTTGGAAAGAGGAAAAAGGAAAAGGGATTCCCCGCCAGGGTAATCCGTAGTTAATGACATTTCAATCCCCAGCGAGCCCGGGAGAGAATAAAGGTTGAAGGAAGTAGAAAAAGAGGAAATAAAGAAGACTTCCCTAGCAGCATTACCCCCCGCAGGTAAGTAAACAATTCCAAAGATATCCCCAGCAGTAAAGGGAAAAATAACACGACCCAGGAGGAAAGCAATTCCAAAACAAGGTAATTCAGAAGAAAGGGTGGCCCCAAGAGACGATGCAGGAAGAAGAAAATGGTACAGGAAGCAAAGGAAGGCGATATGGATGGGATGGAGTTAGTGAGTTGTAGTTGAAGTCAGGGAGCCCGCCTGAAGAATGGAATGGCGATTTATTTTAAAGTTGTTGTTGAAGTCAGGGAGCCCGCCTGAAGAATGGAGTGGCGATTTATTTTAAAGTTGTAGTTGAAGTCGGGGAGCCCGCCTGAAGAATGGAGCGGCGATTTATTTTAAAGTTATTGTTGAAGTCAGTAGGGAGCCCGCCTGAAGAATGGAGTGGCGATTTATTTTGGAGTTGTAGTTGAAGTCAGGGAGCCCGCCTGAAGAATGGAGTGGAGATTTATTTTAAAGTTGTTGTTGAAGTCAGGGAGCCCGCCTGAAGAATGGAGTGGCGATTTATTTTGGAGTTGTAGTTGAAGTCAGGGAGCCCGCATGAAGAATGGAGTGGCGATTTATTTTGGAGTTGTCGCTAAAGTCAGGGAGCCCGCTTGAAGAATGGAGTGGCGATTTATTTTAAAGTTGTTGTTGAAGTCGGGGAGCCCGCCTGAAGAATGGAGTGGCGATTTATTTTGGAGTTGCAGTTGAAGTCGGGAGCCCGCTTGAAGAATGGAGTGGTGATTTATTTTAAAGTTGTTGTTGAAGTCCGGGAGCCCGCCTGAAGAATGGAGTGGCGATTTATTTTAAAGTTGTTGTTGAAGTCGGGGAGCCTCGCCTGAAGAATGGAATAGCGATTTATTTTAAAGTTGTTGTTGAAGTCGGGGAGCCTGCCTCTGAAGAATGGAGTGGCAATTTATTTTGAAGTTGTAGGTGAAGTCGGGAGCCCGCCCGAAGAATGGAGTGGCGATTTATTTTAAAGTTGTAGTTGAAGTCGGGAGCCCGCCTGAAGAATTGGAGTGGCGATTTATTTTAAAGTTGTTGTTGAAGTCAGGGAGCCCGCCCGAAGAATGGAGTGGCGATTTATTTTGGAGTTGTAGTTGAAGTCAGGGAGCCCGCCCGAAGAATGGAGTGGCGATTTAGTTTTGAAGTAGTAGTTGAAGTTAGGGAGCCCGCCCGAAGAATGGAGTGGCGATTTATTTTGGAGTTGTAGTTGAAGTCAGGGAGCCCGCCTGAAGAATGGAGTAGCGATTTTATTTTGGAGTTGTAGTTGAAGTCAGGGAGCCCGCCTGAAGAATGGAGTGGCGATTTATTTTAAAGTTGTTGTTGAAGTCAGGGAGCCCGCCTGAAGAATGGAATGGCGATTTATTTTAAAGTTGTTGTTGAAGTCAGGGAGCCCGCCTGAAGAATGGAGTGGCGATTTATTTTGAAGTAGTAGTTGAAGGCAGGGAGCCCGCCTGAAGAATGGAGTGGCAATTTATTTTAAAGTTGTTGTTGAAGTCAGGGACCCTGACTGAAGAATGGAGTGGCGATTTAGGTTTGAAGTTGTAGTTGAAGTCAGGGAGCCCGCCTAAAGGATGGAGCGGCAATTTATTTTTGGGAGTTGGTTGAGGAAAGCGGGAAAGTATGACGGAAATCCCCATCATGATTCCAAGTTCATAATCAGAAGGAAGGCAACAAGGATCAGAAAAGATAGATTCAGACTTCGAAGGAAAATAATTCGAAGATCACAAGGAAGGGACCAATGGTCGGAGTTCGGCAATCAAGATAGTCCGAAATAACAATTGTCAGAAGAGAAGAAGCATGTGAAGAAACATCAAAGCCAGCAAGACAGCAAGAAACATGGGAAAGTCAAGATGAAGAGATAGATAAGATTTCGCAATGCTGTAATTTAGTCTAGATTCTTATTTTTTCATTTAGCACGGTGTAATAAGGAGATCAGTTAAGCAGTGGCATCAGCAGCAACAACATTAACATCAAGATCACAACAGTCATGGTAGTCCCAGCTACCAAAACTTCCCGAACTACATTGACCTGATTCCCTTTTAGTCAGGGATATGTAGGAGACCTTCCTAAGCAAAGGTTCGGTCAAACTTTTCCAAAAATGCTTCATACGGACTTCTCAAACGGGCAAAAATTGCTCGTATCCGCTCACTTATCTTTGCACGAAAACTCTTCATGTTCCCGCGCAAAGAGGGGCAGCTGTGAGCACGTGATTTTGCCCTATACGAGAATTACTCCCAAAATTCAAAATAAAATAGTTTTGTGCTACATCTGATTTTTTTGGATTTTGTGCTATCTTTCTTGAGTATTAGCATTGGTATGTATGTATTTATTTAGCTAGAAAATACAAAAAATACGCGTTGCACATTCGGGAATTAATTGCGCGTTTATAAGAATAAATCGGTCATAAGAATTAATCGTAAGAAAATTACAAAAAAATGTGCACTTCGTTTCTTGGTCATCATGTGATTTTATTTGAATGAGTAAGTTGTGTTTATCATTAAATGTTAATTAATAGGTGTAATTTCATTTCCTTTAAATTGATTTTTTTAAAATGGCTTTTAGTTTAATTGGGATTAGTTAATAAAATTGAAAAATGGGTTAAGAAAACCAGGCCCAAACCAACCATTGGCCCAGTCTAGAGACTTGGTTTCAGAGGCGCCAAAACGACATCGTCCCAGGCCTCCATCAGGACCGTTGATCAAAGAGATCTAACGGTCCAGTTCAGCCCCTGCTTTGTTTGACACGACACCGTTTTAGGTGTTTAATCGGAGCCGTCCATTTCCTTTGATCTGACAGTCCCCATTCCTCCTCACAACCCGACCCGTTCCCAGCCAAGACCGACCCAGTCTCATAATAACACTACACGACATCATTTTATTTAAGTAAAAGATCCTGGTCGTTGATCGTAAATGATCCAACGATCAAGATTGAATTTCCTCTTTCGTATATAAGTCCAATCTCCTACCCAACCCCCCCTAAACCCCCCTTGTCTTTATCGTCTCTCTTAGAGACACTCAGAGCTCCGCTCGTCTCCGCCTTCGACCGCCGGCCGGAAATCGTCTCCGCCGGCGGCCGGTGTCAAACCACTCCCAAATTTACACCACAAATCCCCCTTCTCCCCCTCTACATGAATCCGACAATCGTTGGTCTCGAATCCATCTGGAGCTGCTCGAATCTTCGTCTGAAGGTTCAAGTCTAGGGCTCAACCTACACCAAACACCCCCAAATCCACACCGAGCACTCCCATGACCTCCCTCGTACCATAAACACCCTTGGTTTGGTTCGAATCAAGCCCGAACCACTCAAGCCCCAAATCCGAGCCCCAAGAATCCTAATTTTCAAGAAGCCCAATTGGAGCCGAATTAGTCATCTATTGAGGTCCAAGGGACTTTAGTCTAATTATTCTCAATCGAGAACGTCTCGATTAAAGCCCGTTTGGCCTCAATAGTTCCAAACCAAGATCGAACCGGGGTTGACGGATTTCGCCTGAGGTAATTCATTCCCTTATGACTTCTGTTTGCATTTCTTTATTCGTATTTTGTGTTTTAGTTTTAGAGTTTTCCTTTTCCTAGCATTGTGTGCTCTTCCCAACAGACCCTTTATTTGGTCAATTCAATCTCTACAAGTTTTGTTTGATTTCAATACTGTAATTGCTTTGTATGTATAGTTTGTTTGGTATCGTCTGTCACGACCCAAACTGGAGGACCATGACTAGCACCCGACCATACTTGCCGAGCACCAACGTACATTTTATCTAACCTTCTTTATTAACTTTTAGGGCTGATGAGACCAATATAAATGGTAGACATGGATCATGGACAACAAACAATAAAATATGATTGCATGAACCTACATACCATGGGATGACCAGACAATCAAGAAACTATATACATATGGTACAAGCTACCATGCTAAAATGAGAAACTATACAACAAAAACCAGCCGACAAGGCATACCAAACTATACATGAGTCGACACTTGTCTATGAGCCTCTAAAGGAACATAAGTGCTGCAACATAGCCAGAACAAGGCCCCGACATACCCATAATGTCTATAACAAAAATGCATACCAAAACCAAGGCAAGTCCGGAGAAGGGATCTCGCCAATACCGCTGAACTGGACAACCTACTGTGATGGGGGAGCTACACCTGCCTGTCTATCAGGACCTGGAGCACGACATGCAGCGTCCACAAATAAAAGGACGTCAGTACGAATAAAGTACTGAGTATGTAAGGCAGAGAACCATAAATATGAACAGCAATGTGAGCAGGGATAGAGAATATACAACCTGTAATATCTGAGTACCTCTGAGGGCTACTGACATGAAATGCATGATACATGTGTATAAATACATAATCTTTTAAAACATACGCCTCTGTGGGCATCATCATCATCATGTCGTACCCGGCCATAATAGGCTCGGTAAAAATGTATCCGGCCATTATAAGGCTCGGTAGAATCGTAACCGGCCATGTGGAGCTCGGTAAAACCCAACTGATCAGTGGTTGCACAATAGGTGCCGTACCCGGCCGACTATAGCGCGGCTCGGTAGAGTAAAATAGATACATATATATAATGCATGTTCGACTCCTGGAAACACCTTGCAGACCTTTTGGAGTGACGTAAGGTCGGTATCCTATGTACAACTTATTAGGACTAACTCTTCACTATGAACCTTATAGGAATCAGGAAGTACCAACAAGATTGATAACATAAGAATAAGAGAAGCAACATCAACATCAATCGTTCCATAAGAGGGGAAACAATGTAAGTACTGCTTAGCTTCTAAGAATAGAGTATCTTTGGAAGCTCGTTCATTACATTATGTTAATCGGAGTCGTGCAAAAGAAGGAAAGGGATAACCACACATACCTTGTATATACTGCCACAACCTCAAGCTATGCAAACGTCACGACTCCTTAGTCTACAATAGGAGAATTGACACTATCGTTAACGTTTAAGCGTCGCAACTATTATGTACCAATCACAACCTATTTTGTGATGAAACGGACAGTACCTCCCCTATATGTATGACTTCACACCATTCAAAACAATCACCAAACAGCCTAAACAACATCAATAATAAACATATTGAGCCTCCCAAAACAGTTCACACACAACCTAATCACATCATACATATGACGGCCACTATAGTCGTACCAAATGACCCAAAAATATTATGAAGAACTAGCAGACCACAACCCAACATATATATGGTGTTTCTCCACACCCTGCCTCCTCCAAAACTCCATAAAACAGTAATAAAAACGCAGCCCAACAGCAACACAAAACAGTCCACAAAACAGTCCGCTACAAGTGAATAACTTGAACTCACGGCTTCCGATCACCGTCCCGTGAGTTCTTACATGTATATAACGAATTACCATGAATTTACAGCAGAATAAATGTATGAAATATAGCAGTAAACTCACCTTTTTTGTTGGATAACTCAGCCTTTAACTTGGTTCTTCAAACTCTAGTGTTTACCCCCAATTTGAACTTGAAAGAGAGGGAAAATCAATTAGGGTTTGTGGATAATTTTTGGGAGGAATTTTGTAGGGTCTTAGGTCTGGTTATTTGTGAAATATAAAGAGGGATATATTGCAGAAGATAAGCCTTTTAATGGGCTGATTTTCTGACCCGAAATTCCCTCTTTTGGGCCGACATTTAACCAAGTAGGTGACTCACCTACTTGCACCTAGCAGCTTGTGCAGTCTCACGAAAATGTCTATATCTCTCTATTTCCATGTCGTATTGCTAAACCGTTTAATGCGTTGGAAACTAGACTCATAGATATTCAATTTAGTGGGTAGATCACCCCGTAATTCCAAGTATATTGGGAGAAAGACTTAATAACATTTGACCTAAAGTTTAGGTAAAACTATGAACCTAAGTTGCAACAACTTTTGTCGACTTTTGTTTCATAACTCGTTTGACTTCAAGAATTATGATACGGATATTATATGATTCAAATACCTTAAATCATGACCTCCTAAGTATACTAAGCATCTATAGGTTTACCCAAAAGTACGAGTTACAACATCCTTGATTCGTTTAACTTTTAATACTTGTTAATCACCCTTATGCACCCTTGTATCACTTAATATTAATCGGATTAACTTCTTATCATCTCAAGGATAATTCCTTCTTGGATTTGTGTTATCTAACTTATGGAATGTACTAACGTGTGTGGATATGGGTTGTAACACCCTCCCCCCCTTAGGAACATTCGTCCTCGAATGTAAGGGTTTATGGGGAGTCCAAATCATCGTGGATTCCAACGGAATTATTTGGTCAATTTTCCCCTATAAAATGGTCACTAGCAAAATTTGCAAGCAGTGAAGCTCAAAGTATGACTACACAAGGCTACACAAAGCATTATGGACATGGACATTATTTACATATCACCACTTTGTATTAAGGAAGAGAGTTCTCAAGTTATTGCTTACCTCATAAAGCCATTTCACCTTTATAATGTATCTTGCGTTCCACCAACATCCTTGTTATCATCATTCTGGAATAGGTAAGGGTATTTAGACTTCATCTCTTCTTCCGCTTCCCATGTCATTTCTTTCACATTCTTGTTCCTCCACAATACTTTGACGGAAGCTACATCTTTTGTTCTCAGCTTGCGGACTTGTCGATCTAATATGGCCACTGGCACTTCTTCATATGATAGATCCTCTGTAACTTGAACATCTTTGATTAGGACAACTCGAGAAGGGTCTCCAATACATTTCCTCAACATAGATACATGGAATACCGGGTGGACAAATTCTAATTCGGATGGCAATTCTAACTCATAAGCAACTTGTCCAATTCGTTGAAGAATTTTATACGGACCGATATACCTTGGACTCAACTTACCTTTCTTCCCAAAACGCATAACACCCTTCATTGGTGAAATCCTCAGGAAAACCCAATCACCAACCTCAAATTCTAGATCACGACGTCGGACATCGGAATAAGACTTTTGCCTGCTTTGTGCCGTCCTCAATCGTTCCCGTATCACTTTCACCTTCTCAATGGCTTGGTGAATCAAATCTGGCCCATATAATTCTGTTTCACCGACTTCGAACCATCCAACTGGTGATCTACATCTCCTCCCATATAGTGCCTCATATGGGGCCATTTTAATACTGGAATGGTAGCTATTATTGTAGGCAAATTCTATGAGTGGAAGATGGTCATCCCAATTTCCCTTAAAATCTAGGACACATGCTCGTAGCATATCTTCCAATGTCTGAATGGTACGTTCAGCCTGTCCGTCAGTCTGCGGATGAAATGCAGTGCTGAGATTCACCCGTGTGCCTAAACCTTTCTGAAAAGACCTCCAAAAGTTAGCCGTAAATTGAGCTCCTCGATCTGATATTATAGATACCGGCACACCATGAAGCCTAACAATCTCCTTGATATACAACTTCGCATAATCTTCAGCCGAGTAAGTTGTGTTAACTGGCAGAAAATGAGCACATTTTGTAAGTCGATCAACTATCACCCAGATAGAGTCAACTTATGATAAGATCGAGGTAATCCAATAACGAAGTCCATATTAATCACCTCCCATTTCCAGGTCGGAATTTCTATATTCTGAAGCAATCCACCGGGTTTCTGATGTTCTATCTTTACTTGTTGACAATTGGGACACTGGGCTACAAATTCTGCAATAGACTTTTTCATGTTATCCCACCAATACCGCTCCTTGACATCATGATACATCTTTGTTGAGCCAGGATGGATGGAATATCGGGATTGATGAATTTCATTCATAATCTTTTCTCGCAACCCTGCTACATTCGGCACACATAATCGGCCCTGGTATCTCAGTGCCCCATCTCCTCCGATCTCAAAAGCCGTAATTTTACACTGTTGAATGTTCTCTCTCAATCGTAGTAAGATAGGATCTTCATATTACCGTGCTTTTACCTCTGCTACCAAAGATGATTCTGATGTATTCTGTACAGTAACACTTCCGTCATCAGAGTCTAACAATCTGATTCTCATATTGGCTAGCCGATGAAGCTCTTTAGTCAACCCCCATCTACCTGCATCAATATGTACTAAGCTTCCCATTAACTTACGGCTGAGAGAAAGCTGCCACAACATTGGCTTTACCGGGATGATACAATATCTCGACGTCGTAGTCCTTCAGTAATTCAAGCCACCTACGCCGCCTCAAATTCAACTCTTTCTGCTTGAAGATGTATTGTAGACTCTTGTGATCTGTGTAGATGTCAACATGGATGCCGTATAAGTAGTGCCGCCATATCTTCAAAGCATATATTACTGCAGCCAATTCCAAATCATGGGTTGGATAATTCTTTTCATGCTTCTTCAATTGTCTTGACGCATATGAAATCACCTTCCCATGCTGCATCAACACGCACCCCAAACCTATACCTGAGGCATCACAATATACCACATATCCTTCTGTTCCTTCGGGGAGAGTGAGCACCGGTGCGGATGTCAATCGATCCTTCAGCTCCTGAAAGTTCACAAGTGTTAGACCACTGGAACTTGGTAGCTTTCTGTGTTAACTTATTCAATGGTGCTGATATAGAGGAAAACCCTTCTACAAACCGCCTATAATATCCTCTTAGCCCTAGGAAGCTACGAACTTCTGATGGTGTTGTAGGTCTCGGCCAATTCTTTACTGCATCAATCTTCTGAGTATCGACACTAATACCCTCGTCAGATATCACAGGGCCAAGGAATGCTACTGAGTTCAGCCAGAATTCACATTTGGCGAGCTTAGCATATAACTTACGATCCTGAAGCATCCGTAATACTATCCGCAAGTGGCTCGCATGTTCCTCCTCCGAACGAGAATACACCAGAATGTCATCAATGAATACAATCACGAACACATCAAGATAGGGCCTGAATACAGTATTCATGAGATCCATAAAAGCTGCTGGGGCATTTGTTAGCCCGAACGACATCACCAAGAACTCAAAGTATCCATATCTTGTCCGAAAGGCCGTCTTTGGAATATCCTTCTCCTTAACCCTCACCTGATGATACCCTGAACGTAAGTCAATCTTGGAGAAATACTTGGCACCCTGGAGTTGGTCAAACAGGTCGTCAATTCTTGGAAGTGGATACTTGTTCTTTATAGTAAACTTATTCAACTGCCGATAGTCGATACACATCCGTAATGACCCATCTTTCTTCCGCACGAATAGGATTGGAGCACCCCAAGGTGAAGTGCTAGGCCTAATGAAGCCCTTATCCAGCAAGTCCTTTAACTGCGCCTTCAACTCTCGCAGCTCTGCCGGGGCTATTCTATATGGAGGGATAGAGATCGGTTGAGTGTCAGGCAACACATCAATGCTAAACTCAATCTCCCTTTCTGGAGGAAGGCCTGGGAGTTCATTTGGGAAAACATCTGGAAATTCATTGACCACGGGGATAGATTGTAGAGTAGGCAGCTTCGCCTCAGCATCCCTAACGCGAACAAGATGATAAATGTAACCTTTTGAGATCATTTTCCTTGCCTTAAGATAGGAAATAAACCTACCTTTCGATGTAGCAATGTTCCCCTTCCATTCAATGACGGTTTCACCAGGAAATTGAAACCTAACCATCTTCATGCGACAGTCAACATTTGCATAGCATGAGGCCAACCAGTCCATTCCCAGTATCACATCAAAATCAACCATTTCTAACTCAAATAAATCTGCCGAGGTTTGACGACTACAAATCATCATAGTGCAACCTCTATATACCCTTCTAGCAATCACAGAATCTCCTATTGGAGTAGATACCGCAAGGGGTTTACTTATCAATTTAGGTTCAATGCCAAACTTATTAGCCACAAAGGGTGTAACATATGATAATGTAGATCCCGGATCAATCAACGCATATACATCATAAGAAAACACAGATAATATACCTGTAACAACATCCGGAGACGACTCGAGATCCTGTCGACCTACTAGAGCATATGTTCGATTTTGAGCACCACTCGAACTCGGCCATGCACCTCTACCTCTACCACGACCTGTCGACTGCTGAAAACCCCGTGCTGGAGGTCGAACTGATGAGGAAGAACCAGACACAGATCTAGTCGGCCGAGCCATACCATCACTTCCCCTGTTAGGACAATCCCGCATCATATGGCCAGGCTGTCCGCAAGAATAACACGCATCAGAACCTCGACGGCACAGTCCAAAGTGGGCCTTGCCGCACTGATCACAACGTGGTGTTGGGGGTTTCGTCTGACTAGTATCCCCGTGATGTTGCGATCCAGATGCCTGCGAACTCTGACCTGGACCAGAATAGGATCGATCATATCGAGGCCTCTGAAACTGTGGAGGAGCACTAGCTACAGATGGCGCCGAACTCCTCGAAGACTGGGGCCTAGCGCTGCCTCTTAAGTCATCAGAATACCTTGCAAATCTCGCCCTCTTATGCTGGCCCCTATCCTGCTCCCTATCTGCCCTCTGCTGGTGCTTACGATCCTCTAGGGTCTGAGCATAAGCTTGAATACGGGAAATATCCATGCCTTCTACCAAGGAGGCTGTCATACACTCATTTATCAGATGGGGTCCCAACCCGTTCACGAACAAATGCACCCTATCACTCATCTCGGCCACTATATGGGGAGCATACCTTGCTAAAAAATCAAACTGCATACTATACTCTCGCACACTCATATTACCTTGTCTAAGGTTCAAGAACTTATCAGCTCTAGCTCGTCGTATCTCAACTGGCAAATAGTGACGAAGAAAGGCCTCAGAAAAATCCTTCCACATAGCTGGAGGAGCGTTCGGACCCCTGGATCTCTCCCAACTATCATACCAGAGAACCGCTAAATCCCGTAGCCGATAAGAAGCCAACTCTACCGCCTCTGTATCACTAACATGCATAACCCGTAGTGTACAATGAACCTGGTCAATAAAAGTCTGCGGATCCTCCTTGGGGTCTGATCCGGTAAACACTGGAGGGTCTAAATTAATAAAATCACGAACTCTTGTACTAATTGGTTTATCAGCAGCACATGTATTCTGCCTCTGAGCCTGAGCAGCTACCAAGCTAGTCAATAACTGCAAAGCACTCCGCATATTCTGGTCTGTAGTGCCAGACGGAGGAGCTGGAGGTGCTGGGTGCCACCTAATATCCTCTGGAGGAGACAGAGTAGATGAGGTATGAGACGGCATCTCACTCTGAGCCTCACTTTGGCCTGCTCTGGCTTGGGGCACCTGACTTGTACCCTCTCCCGCAGTCGTATCAAGCCGTCTACTAATTGTTTGTTTCCTAGTCGAAGGCATCGCTGAAAGAAAACAAGGTGAATATTAGAGACGAACACTTACGACTCAACTCTATGCACGATCTAGATTCGGGAAGAAGGTAACAACCCTAGATGTCATGTAGCCTCCCGATTATAAATGTGGCGCGCTACACATCCATAATCAAGACTCTACTAGACATGGCTCATAGACAATCCCTAGGACAGACTTGCTCTGATACCAAGTTTGTCACGACCCAAACCGGAGGACCATGACTAGCACCCGACCATACTTGCCGAGCACCAACGTACATTTTATCTAACCTTCTTTATTAACTTTTAGGGCCGACGAGACCAATATAAATGGTAGACATGGATCATGGACAACCAACAATAAAATATGATTGCATGAACCTACACACCATGGGATGACCAGACAATCAAGAAACTATATACATATGGTACAAGCTACCATGCTAAAATGAGAAACTATACAACAAAAACCAGCCGACAAGGCATACCAAACTATACATGAGTCGACACTTGTCTATGAGCCTCTAAAGGAACATAAGTGCTGCAACATAGCCGGAACAAGGCCCCGACATACCCATAATGTCTATAACAAAAATGCATACCAAAACCAAGGCAAGTCCGAAGAAGGGATCTCGCCAATCACCGCTGAACTGGACAACCTACTGTGATGGGGGAGCTACACCTGCCTGTCTATCAGGACCTGCAGCACGACATGCAGCGTCCACAAATAAAAGGACGTCAGTACGAATAAAGTACCGAGTATGTAAGGCAGAGAACCATGAATACGAACAGTAATGTAAGCAGGGATAGAGAATATACAACCTGTAATATCTGAGTACCTCTGAGGGCTACTGACACGAAATGCATGATACATGTGTATAAAGACATAATCTTTTAAAACATATGCCTCTGTGGGCATCATCATCATCATGTAGTACCCGGCCATAATAGGCTCGGTAAAAACGTACCCGGCCATTATAAGGCTCGGTAGAATCGTACCCGGCCACGTGGAGCTCGGTAAAACCCAACTGATCAGTGGTTGCACAATAGGTGCTGTACCCGGCCGACTATAGCGCGGCTCGGTAGAGTAAAATAGATACATATATATAATGCATGTTCGACTCCCGGAAACACCTTGCAGACCTTTCGGAGTGACGTAAGGTCGGTATCCTATGTACAACTTATTAGGACTAACTCTTCACTATGAACCTTATAGGAATCAGGAAGTACCAACAAGATTGATAACATAAGAATAAGAGAAGCAACATCAACATCAATCGTTCCATAAGAGGGGAAACAATGTAAGTACTGCTTAGCTTCTAAGAATAGAGTATCTTTGGAAGCTCGTTCATTACATTATGTTAATCGGCAAAAGAAGGAAAGGGATAGCCACACATACCTTGTATATACTGCCACAACCTCAAGCTATGCAAACGTCACGACTCCTTAGTCTACAATAGGAGAAATGACACTATCGTTAACGTTTAAGCGTCGCAACTATTATGTACCAATCACAACCTATTTTGTGATGAAATGGACAGCACCTCCCCTATATGTATGACTTCACACCATTCAAAACAATCACCAAACAGCCTAAACAACATCAATAATAAACATATTGAGCCTCCCAAAATAGTCCACACACAACCTAATCACATCATACATATGACGGCCACTATAGTCGTACCAAATGACCCAAAAATATTACGAAGAACTAGCAGACCACAACCCAACATATATATGGTGTTTCTCCACACCCTGCCTCCTCCAAAACTCCACAAAACAGTAATAAAAATGCAGCCCAACAGCAACACAAAACAGTCCACAAAACAGTCCGCTACAAGTGAATAACTTGAACTCACGGCTTCCGATCACCGTCCCGTGAGTTCTTACATGTATATAACGAATTACCATGAATTTACAGCAGAATAAATGTATGAAATATAGCAGTAAACTCGTCTTTGTTGTTGGATAACTCAGCCTTTAACTTGGTTCTTCAAACTCTAGTGTTTACCCCCAATTTGAACTTTAAAGAGAGGGAAAATCAATTAGGGTTTGTGGATAATTTTTGAGAGGAATTTTGCAGGGTCTTAGGTCTGGTTATTTGTAAAATATAAAGAGGGATATATTGCAGAAGATAAGCCTTTTAATGGGCTGCTTTTCTGACCCGAAATTCCCTCTTTTGGGCCGACATTTAACCAAGTAGGTGACTCACCTACTTGCACCTAGCAGCTTGTGCAGTCTCACGAAAATGTCTATATCTCTCCATTCCAATGTCGTATTGCTAAATCGTTTAATTCGTTGGAAACTAGACTCATAGATCTTCAATCTGGTGGGTAGATCACCCCGTAATTCCAAGTATATTGGGAGAAATACTTAATAACATTTGACCTAAAGTTTAGGTAAAACTATGAACCTAAGTTGCAACAACTTTTGTCGACTTTTGTTTCATAACTCGTTTGACTTCAAGAATTATGATATGGATATTATATGATTCAAATACCTTAAATCATGACCTCCTAAGTATACTAAGCATCTATAGGTTTACCCAAAAGTACGAGTTACAGCATCCTTGATTCGTTTAACTTTTAATACTTGTTAATCACCCTTATGCACCCTTGTATCACTTAAGATTAATTGGATTAACTTCTTATCATCTCAAGGATAATTCCTTCTTGGATTTGTGTTATCTAACTTATGGAATGTACTAACGTGTGTGGATATGGGTTGTAACATCGTCAAACGAATTAGCTCGTATGTTTGCTTTTCCCTCGGTCTGCCTGTATGCAATTCATAGGTTTGTGAGTTGTTGATTGTTGTTTAAGGTTGATACAAATTAGGTTGTGAATTGGATATAGCTGTTAGTGATTTGAATCAGAATGTTAGCATCATAGGATTTAAAAGATACCCCACCCTTGAAATGAACTAGTGGAACCTGCTGTACAGCAGGGCACCACCAGTTCCTGCAGTCTTTGGATTAAAATAATGAGACCCATACCTAGACATTTTTAAGTGCCTAGGACAGAACAAAGTATGGGCTGGCCAGTGTTTAAAAAACTAGTTGGTTAGTGGCTCAGGAGGGAACATAATATGGGCTGGCCCGGACTTTAATATGGGATGGCCAGGTGAGGAAGGGGATATAAAAAGGGAGGGGTTCTAAACAAGAGAGGGTTTTTTTTTGAGACATTCAGACTGAGATAGAGATATACACACAAAGGAGAGAAATACAATTCTGAAAAGAAAGAAAGAAACCTGAGGGTGTTGCTTCACTACTGATTTTTGAGTTCCATTTGCAAAAAATTATCAAAAGCATTGCTGCTTTGTTCTCCAGTTCAAAACTGATCCAGTTTTCCCTTTTCTTAATTGTTGAAGTTCATTTGAAATACATCTGTGAGGGTTTAATTGAGTGTTTGGTTCTGTTAAGTCATTTAGGACTGGGGTTTCAGGCTGTTGACATTGTTCAGTTGTTTGTTAGTCTATCTCTGTTAACTCGAGATCAGTTGGGCATATTTTGGTGTTAAGTGTTGTTGTGTGATTTTACAAATTCTCTGGGCCTGTGTTTGCTGGTTGTTTGGAACTCCAAGATTGCTGCTGTGTGCTGTTACATTGGTGTGATTGACTTCTTTCACTTCTACCTATACTTCGATTACCAGGTACACATTTCAAGCTTATGTTGATGTACCAACTCCTGCTAAAGATATGAGATGAAATGGAAGCTATATTGTGATGATATTACCTTATTTCAATGCTTACATATGTTTCTTTACAGAGTTTTCTTTATGATTTGATTGTACGGTAGTTGAACTAAGGTTTACTTCAAATAATAACTAAGCTGTATGGAATGACATGAATGGTAGTTGTTTAGTACGCTTGTAATTTAACAGACTGTCAGGTTGATTAAACTAGTTAGTACTCATGTACCATAGTTAGTTTGATCTTGGACTCGTATATTTATTTGTCAAAGTTTAAAAAGTAGTTAAAGCGGTAAGTGAATTCAAGGTCTGTGATTAGCATGTGTTAACAATAAATAGGATGAATCGCGAATTAGTCTCCTAGTTTTGCTCATAATCATAGAAGTTTATGTTTCTATGCATAATGCTAGTTTAGTTTTGATTACTTGAATTAATATCCTGTTATTAAGAAATAACTACTGTCAATTGTCAACTTGAAGTCATCTTTAGCAACATTTAGAAGGATTAGTGAAATCTAGCTTCGAACTCATGTAAGCTGGAATCAATAGGTTTAACATATTCGAAGTGCGAATCAATATAATAAGGTCAAGAACATTAATCCAATAGGCTTGAAACATGCTAGTTGAGTTCACGTTGAAGTTTAATGAACTTTCGAATAAGTATTAGTAATTAAGGTAAGCTTTAGTTTCCAATAGTTGCAATTAATTAATTCCAATGGTTTATTCTTCTAACGATGTGGGTTCAAGTTAGTTATAAGATAATTAGTTTCTCTTTAAAAATATTATCCGTCAATTCTGTATTTTATTTATAGTTTCAATTTTAGTAATATTCTTTTCATTAAAAATGGTCTTAAGTTGGTAACTAATGAATGATTTTTTTTAGCATATAGTTAATTAAGGCTTTTCTACTTTATTTTTTAGAGACAAACTTAAACGGAGAAAATGTAGTCATTATAGGATTACCTTTTTTAAAATAAATGAGACGAGCCCCGCTAAATAACGTATAAATCATGGTGCCCTCATAAATGTATATTCAAATAATTAGAATTTGGGACGAGCCGTTTAGCTAATTTCACGGCCCTTCACAAAGTAGTGATACGTTAGTCATTTTAGGTGTGGTTTTAATCATTTTACCTCTCTTAAATACGAGTGTGCATTTCATGCAACTCAAATCCAAATCCAACAATGTTGAATAAGAATGTATCGAGGATCCGGGTGCATTTCATGTGACGTGATCCGAAAACGCGTTCTTAGACAATGTTCATTTTCTTAAGCTCTAATAATTGATAAAAAGCGGTAAATAACATTAAAATTGCACTGTAGGATAATATGTTGTAAATCAGGTTAATATGCCAAAATATGACAGTTGAGCGACCGTGCTAGAACCACGAAATTCGGGAATGCCTAATACCTTCTCCCGAGTTAACAAAATTCCTTATCCGGATTTCTGGTACACAGACTGTTTAATAGAGTCATTCTTTTCCTCGATTCGGGATTCAACCGGTGACTTGGGACACCATAAATCTCCCAAGTGGCGACTCCTGATTTAATTAAATAAATCCCGTTTCGATTGTCCTTTAATTGGAAAAACTCCTTCGCGCCCTCGCGGGTTAGCGGAAAAAGGAGGTGTGACAACTATCATTACTCAATGATTTATACTGTGTTTATCAATTGAAATGCAAACTCATTGTGAGCACATGATTTTTGCCTCACATGAATTACTCACACAAAATCAAACAAAAATTGTCTGTTTTTATTGTGTGCAATTTGGTGGATTTTCATGATATTTTTATTATTATTTGCATTTGTGTGTGTCTGTGTATTTTATTAAAATTAATAAAAAATACAAAAATATGTTGCAATTGCATTTGGAATTTAATTTTTACAATTCTTGAGTTAAGTAGTAAAGTTTGTTTTACAAAAATAAAAACAAATCACAAAAATAATGTACTTCACATTTTAGTGTTTAGTGTTCAAATTGTGTGATTTGTTTTGGTATTTAATTATTTGTGATAATAACTACTTAGAGTTAATTAATATTTTTAGGATAATTTGGTCAATGTTAAATTTTAGATTTGTATTCTTATTTTAATTAGAAAGAAAATTAAAAAGAAAAGAGAATGAAAAAAAAAATTTGGTCTTCTAAATTAAAGATCCAATTTGGGCCAATAATCCCCAGCCCAAATCAAATACACTCTCCCAACCAAAAGTAAACCCATCTCAACCCAATAATCCCCTACCCGGTATAGCCCAATACTCTCCAAAACCCACCTTAATCCAACCGACCCGGATACCCCCTTAACAATCCAATCTACCCTAACCTAGCCACAATCCCCAAGCCGCTACAGAGACGACCCCCACCCCTGAACTCCAATGCCTACAATCGCCTCACCACCTGAACCAACGACTTCTTACCCATCTCGTTGACTGATGACCTTTCAGCCTCTTCTTCTCCTTTAAACCTAGACACACACAGCCCTACACCCTTCATCTTCGTCACTCACTCAGTAGCATCACACGCACACATATGAACAACAAAGAGAGGTCGGGAGTAAGAGGGAGATGACGAGTGACATTCTAGAAATCGATGGAATAATAGTCTCGATTTAGGTTCGTTAGAGTTGTTCGTCTGCGAATCCGAGGTGCCGATTCGAGGTCCGTTGTTTTTTGAATTTTGTGGCTATCCCGGCAAGTTTTGAGATCTGGTCGGGGTTCCGTTCGAGGCTTCCGATTGTGGCTTTGGTCGGTAGTAGTTCGTTTCAATTCTATGAAGGTTGCTTCGAGGTTCATATCTTTAACTGTTGTGTAATTCTATACTTATGAATGCTTCCATCTTTGTGAAATTTTATGTGAATAAAGTATGTTATTTTACTAATTGTTTTGGTTTTGTTGTTTTAGTTCAATTGTTGACTTTCTTTATTTGTTTAGCTAGCCAATGTCAGTAGTGAATCTTAATCCAATTCAATTTGTGTTTGCTTTATAATATTATACGGATCAAACTCGTTAGGATGTAGATGGTTCGGCAATTCTAGTTCAATGTTAATATTGCTAATATGCATTAGTTCATTTAACTGATTGTGTTAGTGCATACTTTATAAATATTCTCTTTTAGACCTTGAGTTATATAGAGTGACAGTATAAAGAATTTTTACCAAAAGGCTAGCTCTTTGCCTATAAATATTTTCTTTATAGATTTTCCTTTCACGCCACTTTTCTTCTTTTTTTCTTTTACATTTGCGAGTTGATAGATGAGTTGATGAAACACTATTTTTTGTTTAAATGGGAGTGAATTCGATTTGTTTGGTTCAGACTTTCAATAAGTTTGAAATTGGCGTAATTCTACATTTTGATAGAATATTTTGTTTTATTTCTTAGTTGATTGTTGGATCTTATTAAAAGGAATTATTTAATAGAAATGATTGTCTACCAAACTAACTTTAGAAAGATTTTATAGTGGTAGGGTTGTAGTTACACTAATGGATTAATTAAAGAGCACTAAGTTAGTGGTTGATTAAAATTTTAGTAGTAAATACACTCATTGAATGCCTGTTAGTGATAAGGACACTAATTGAATGCCTATTTAAAGGCTGAAGATCAGGATAGAATGGGGAGGAGAACAAAAAAAATATATAGTCTAAGAGAGAGATAGAGGATCCATACTGAGTTAACAGAAACCGAAGAAGAGAAGAGAACTAAGATATTCGAGAGTTGAAAATACTGGAAAAAACACCTAATTCCATTGAAATTTGTCTCGTTTATCTTTGATTTCTTAAAAGTTCCCTATTTCAAGTGCTGAAAATTTCTGGTTTATTTAGAAAAATAGATTGCTATTTAGTTGTTGAAGTTTTTCGGTTCAATTCAATTAAAAATTAAAATTCCATTAAGATTTCTGGGCTGATATTGTTGCTGAAACACTGTTCCTGCTACTGTTTCTATTGCTGATCATTTTTCTGTTTTGCTAACAAATTCCAAGTATTCTTTGATTCTCTAGGAGATGAGATGAAAAAAAAAAATGAAAGATATAATTGCATGAAGCTTCATGAATGAATGAATGTTTCCCTTTAAATCTTCAATGTTAATTATCTGCTTAAAATTATCCATCAAACTCATGAATGTAGTATAATGGTATTTATCTTAGATTTTTCATCTTAATGTAGTAGTAGCATGTCACGACCCCAAATCCGGTTGTGATGGCGCCCAACACACTGCTAGGACAGCCCGACCAATTAACAACATTTATGGAGCTAAGAGCTCACTTTACCCAATTTTAAGCACAACAAAATAAGTCAATGAAGACAAAAATATCAATACGGGGATCAAGCCCCAAACATGTACAACTCCCATAGACCGAAGGGTCAAGAGTCAAGAGCCTCTAAAGATAACATAATTGCAATAGTGTTTACAAGATACTCAGTGCGGAAAGAAATAACAATACGAAATGAAAAGACAACTAGAAGGGGAGTCAGGTCCTGCGGACGCTGCAGCTACCTCGACTATCCCGCAAAATGCCTCTGAACGACTACCGGATCAGGACTACTGAGAGGTACCTGGATCTGCACACAAGGTGCAAGGAGTAAAATGAGTACTGCCAGACTTAGTGGTAATAAACAGGGGTAAGACAGCGTAGATAAGAAATTCACAATAAAGCACTATGTAAAGCTGTAATCAATACCATGTAACAGTTCACTATCAACAGTGAAGTACCATCAAGTATCAACAACATAGTATAATAGCTAGCAGATGTAGCTAAATACAATGCAATGCATGAAATGACCGCTACGGCGCGTAGCCCGATTCAAATATGGGTACCCGTGCTCACTGTAGGGGTTCAGACTCCGGAGGGGCTCCTACAGACCAAGCACAATATCATGAATATACGCTGCGACGCACAACCCGATCCACTACCAGTCAGCTAATATGCAAATGCAGCCTCGCAGGCTCAAAAGTAATTTTGAAAATACTTTTATCATTTTTCAGTTGAAAACAGTAAATGTCAAGTTCCAGAGATTGGAAATATCATGATAATAGTAATAGCTACGGACTGGTAGTAAAACTAGCATGTCAATATCATAGGACAATGATAACGATCATCGCAGGATCCCAATAACTGGCTCACAGCCCATAAATGTACTCAACCATCCGAGAAGGAGGTTCAAAGGCTCAATAGTAGCCAATACCACAATATATTATGCAACCGTCCGAGAAGGAGGTTCGGCGGCTCAAGGATAGCCAATATCATTATACAGTATCAACAGGTCGGACTAAGCCATAGTCCCTAATCACAGTCGACCCCGCACTCACAAGAGAGAACGTGTCTCGCCGCTATACAGCGTCACAAAGTGGTATACCGAGGTTTCGAACCCGCTGGTCATCACCAACATCTATTACTCACCTCAATACGGCTCGACAACTAGTCCGCGATGCCCTTGCCACGAGAATTAAGCTCCTCATGCGTAGAATCTGATCAAATATAGTAGAAACACAACAAATTAGGCAAATGGGACGACACCCAGTCAAAATAACTCAATTTACATCAAAATTCACAAAGTTGCCAAAACTCGACTTTCGGTACGCTTATCGAAAAATTACAAAAGTCACATATTCGGAACCCTCATCTCAACACGAGTCTAGGCATATAAAATTTACCAAATTCGGACTCCATTTGCCCACTCAAATCCTTGCTTTTCTAAAGTTCAAGCCTAGGGCTAAAACATCCATGAAATACCCCAAATTCCTCCATTTTCATGAGATAGTTGCATAATATTATCAATACTAATCATAATTTGAGTCCATAGTTGATTACCTGATGAATTCCCTTGAATTTCTCTTCAAAATCGCCCAAATCGCCTCTTAAGCCGAGCCCCAAATGTTTTGAAGTGTTTCTGAAATTTCTAACTTCTGGTAAAATTAACCCTCTGCGATTTCCGCTTCTGTGTACCATTTCACGCCTCTGCGGAACCGCTTCTGCGACCAATTGGTCGCTTCTGCGAACCCAGGTCTAACTGGCCATCTCCGCCCCTGCGAGCCACGGACCGCTTCTGCGCGTCCGCTCCTGCGGAATTTCCTTCGCTCCTGCGGAGCTTTCCGCTTCCGCGCCTCAGAGTCCGCTTCTGCGGACTCGCTTAAGCGGCCAAAATTCCGCTCCTGCGGATCCTTCACCCCTCGACCCAAATCCCCTTCTGCGACCAGCTTCCGCACCCGCGACACCGCTTCTGCAGACAAAGGTCCGCTTCAGCGAAGACCTTCGCTTCTGCGCCCCCTCATCCGCTCCTGCGGACTCGCTCCTGCACTCCCAATTCCGCAGGAGCGAAAACAACAGAACCAGCAAACAAAAACCTGCAATTTTCCATGATTTCTCCCGTTTAACCATCCGAAAACACCCCGAGGCCTCCGGGACCTCATCCAAACCCACCAACACATCCTAATACCTTATACGAACTTGCTCCAATCCTCAAAACATGTCTAACAACATCAAAACTCGTAATTCACATCGAATCCAAGCCCAATTTCCTTAAAACTCTTCGAATTACACATTCGATCAAAAACCCGACCAAACGACATCCGAATGACCTGAAAATTTGCGGACATATCCAAAATCACATGACGAAGCTACAGAAATTGTCGGAATTCCATTCCGACCCCCGGATCAAAATCTCACCTATCGTTCGGACTTCGCCAAAATTCAACCTTAGCCAATTCAAGCCTATTTCTACACCGGACCTCCTAATTCAATTCCGATCGCTACTCTAAGTCACAAATAACCTCCCGAAACTAACCAAATCATCAGAATCCGATTCTGAGCAGTTTAAATAAATAGTCAACTCCAGGTTGACTTTCCATATTCAAACTTCCTTCAAAAGGGCTATATGCCTCATTTTCAATCCAAATCACTCCTAATTCACCCGATAGACTTTATCACTGATATAAAAGCAATAAACACATAAATGCAAGATAACGGGGTGCTAATTCCCGTGACGACGGGCCAGGTCGTCACATTCTCCGCAACTTAAACAAATGCTCGTCCTCGAGCGGACCCAGAGTTGTACTAGAAGCAACCCAATAGCTGAATGACCTTACCAAGCATATATTCGGGCGATCACACGTCACCCTATGTCTCATAAGTCCGAAAATACCATATAGCTGAAATCTCACAGACCACCTAAACCGTAAACCACATTGCACTTTCCGAAGTCATATACCAATGCTAATCCCATGCCTATATTCAGAGTACACACGATCCATCTGTAATAGCCATACTCGCCACTCCGGGTGAGATCACATGATGTATCAAACAACCCAATCACTCGAGACGATAGTCTCTAGCCACAACAACTAGCCACAATTACCAAACACTAGCAGTAAGAACCTTTCTCATTAGATAGAGTCTTATTCCAACACCTTCATATCCTGCCCACGGCAACCGCACATGCGATATATCGAACCCATCTCTCAGGTCAACCATTCATGAATTCTCTCAGGTCAACCATTCATGAATCCATTTCCCTTTTAATTGATACTACAATAGAATTCGGAGCCAAATCTCGATATTACCTTTCTAACCAACAAACATCACATATACTCACACTCATTATTGGCTCCAACGATCATTTCGATTATAACACACCGCATTGGTGATATGACACCTCAACACCTGCCTGAGCCACGACGAGCACAACACAGGCTCCAATAGAGACATCCGAACATACTCAAATCATGACAACTGTCTTCAACAAGAGAGCTGTAATTCAATTCCTTTGTACCATCATAAAATAGAACTGAGATCGCGTCTCGCATTATAGAAATAGAGTACATGACTCCTTCTCGAAAGGTCATAACATCACGTGGCCTTGCCACGAGTTCATGATTCTATCCAAATACTATTACCCATGAAGCACCTCAAGTTACCAAGCTCAAAACGGTCAGCCACTCACAGATCTAGGTTTGAACCCAAGCAATCAACCTCACCCACGGTGAAACAATTAACATATGCTATCAAATCCTGAAAGGACACAACCAATTTTCCATTCGCCGAGCGATACTCAATATAGACTTTTCCTCAGAAGCCAGGAAGTATTGTATACCAGGTAACATATAACTAACTCTATTTTCACATTACACTATTGCGGCGTGCAACCCGCTCCAATGACATACCCGTGGCGGCGTGCCACCCGATCCAGATACCATACCTGTGGCGGCGTGTCACCCGATCCAAATAACCCTCGCAAGGGAAATGCTCATCGAGTCGATTTGCTCATTACAGTAAACATATATAGCCTCAAGCTCGGCCGCAAGAAACACATCCGACAAAGTTCCTCAATACCAGAACTAAATCAATGGTAGAAACCTCTGCACTGACATCTGCCACGAAGGCCCAACTGACAAAGCAATACCTACCAGCCGTCCGCTAGTCCTAGGGTACAACTATCCTGCTGGAGCATACTCTGATGCACTCTGCTACACAATTTGTGCCATTCCATCATTGTCCATATCTCGTTAGTCTAGACAACCTGACCCATGACAACCAGTCTGCAATCAAGTATCATAACCCAAATTCGTCATATCAAATTAAGAGAGAGCCACTAGGGCTTCCAATTTCCAATATTCACAAAATGGTGCCGATACACACGATATACAACCACTGCATAGGCGGACTAACGAGAACTTCAAGTCTCCAACACATATATAACACATGAGTCACTATGCCTGATTCCGTACTCCACCTTACAAATACATAACGCATATCAGCGTCCATTCATACCACGAAAACCATTCAGAAATTTCACTATGCCATCAACGACTCAGTTATTACGGCTGATCCAACAAGAGGATACCGCCATACCACTAGATATTATTAGTTTACATTACCTTGTCCTTTTGGACCATATTCCCTGCCAATTCACTAGAATAACTGTACCATCTTCCTTAATCACCAGGAAGATCGATTCTTATATCACCTGCAGCTGCCCGCGCTGCTCAATAATTTTAATGACTACCCATATATTTTGAATTGATCTCAAAACCTTGAATATGCCATTATCAACTTTCCATAACACATCGCATATGCCACACCACACTAAGATAACATGGAAATTCATATTCCTTTCCTACGCCGCAAATATCGGCGCACTTACTAGTCAAGGACTTTCATGATCCCATATAGAGAAAACTCATTGCACATTCCAGGCCTTGCATACCAACAGGAAAAATGCACTCATTTTCAAACCACGGTAAAACGCATCATAAACTCTTTCTCCCAATTACATTGCATAAGTTAAACTGCCAGGACTGAGTCCTTATACTCATATCGAGTTGCACAATATCTGCAAGACCCATTACTTCAATCACATACCAAGAATTAACCGTATTCCTTATCATACCATTCCGGTTTATTAACAAGTTGTTCCATTTACCCAGTTTCCTTTCTGATTCATCTTTAATTTAATATTAGCCCTTACTGTAATACCATAATACATCAACTCATGTTACCACACGAGACTCGTACATAAGACCACACGGTCTAAGACCCATAGGTCACTTAATACTCTCTCAATGTTTCCCAGAAGTACCACATTCTATAATACTTTATTTTGAAGAACTTCCTGCGATTTTGAATTCTTTATCATTACCTACCAATACGGTTACATAGAATCCCATCATTCACATAATATAACTCAAATCTTGATCTCTTCTAACGAAACCGCCATCTTTAGCCACATGCACAATCTTAAGACACATGACTGTTACAAGCAAAATCTTGAACACCGTAAAACAATTCTCGGGCGTCATTCACCCTTATTCAGCTGCAATTCAACAGTCTTATTGAACAGAACCACTCGTGCCTTGCTAGAACTCTGACACCGCAGAACATGATTACATACATATACAATTAGCTATATTTCTTTTCTATACACCGAACATTCTTTACCAACATAAGTTCACAACATCCTAGTATTTCTTCACATCTACGAAGCACCATAACCTTTATCAAAATTTCCCAACATACCTAGGGACAGAGCCAACATAGCACACAACAGTGCAATCAGTTAATCAATAACAACCTCCCCAACATAGCTCGGAGCCATACATCAAAGCACTTTTAGCCACTCATAGCATTCCTACTCAAATGATGCCACAAAGTTCTAGATTAAACTCAAGTCATTTACAAGCTTCGGCGGAGATTCGAATCATCAGAAATATTAACTCTTTTGCAACTCTTGTATTCATTCACACACAACAGTTAAGCCCACTCTTTAGGTGACAAAAATCATTTCTAAGTCCCAAATTTTCCAAAAATTTTGACAGAGTTTCCTTTGTAATTTGGCGTATCCACCTGCCAGAGAATCACCAAAACTATCCTAGCAATACATTTACAACTCGACAAAACATCACAATGCATATCGACAACATTAGTCTCAATACTACACAAATCATATTATCATAATTGTTACATGAACATGCGTTGTATCTGCTCGAATCATAACACATATCAAATACCTTTCAATTACACATGAGAATCAACCTACCTACTTCTTCTCAATTTAGCATTTCAGCACAATACCTTCCACTAGGATACACATAACATAATCACTTTAGTCTTCCTGAGTTTGAACTCGTTCCACTACACATAAGGTACTTTACCTTCCAATTAAGAGATATGGTAAATATTCACCCCGCCCATAGCTCGGGGCTACACAACAGATTAGATAAGAGTCGAACAATTAACAGGTCATGCATTAGTAAGCCTCTCTAATACTCTACAGATCGGCACAAGGCCCCAAACATGGCTACTAGCCAAAATACATAGATATAAGCCCAGTCTCAGTCATTATACACAGTAATCTATCAATCGGGAAGGACCAAGTCCAAATCCCCAGTCACAATACCACCACGCTCGTCACATGACGCGTGTATCATCTCAGCATAGCTCTGTATAGTGCAAATATTTCAAACCCTCAGTACATTATATATTGCCACCACTCGCAAAATCAGCACCTCGATGCTCAAGTCATAAACAAGGTCCAGCCTCAAGTCCTCCCGACTGGCCCAACATGAACTCACAGAGATTATATCTCGCCATTAGGGAATCAGAAGCCATAAGGCAATTATATTACTGAGCGCTCGATGCGTACACAGACGTGTGGAAGGAATTTCAAAAATATATCTCAAGCCGAATCAAGTACGCACGATAAGGATTCCAAGAAGTGTGAAGTGTTTCCTAAAGGTTCGCAGCCTCCCGAGGATAAGTACAGGCGTCCCCGTACCGATCCACAAGACTCTACCAACTGGCTCAAGACTCATGAGGCCTAGTAAACCTTGGCTCTGACACCAACTTGTCATGACCCCAAACCCGGTCGTGATGGCGCCCAACACACTGCTAGGCCAGCCCGACCAATTAACAACATTTATGGAGCTAAGAGCTCAATTTACCCAATTTTAAGCACAACAAAATAAGTCAATGAAGACAAAAATACCAATACGGGGATCAAGCCCCAAACATGTACAACTCCCATAGACCGAAGGGTCAAGAGTCAAGAGCCTCTAAAGATAACATAATTGCAATAGTGTTTACAAGATACTCAGTGCGGAAAGAAATTGCAATACAGAATGAAAAGACAGCTAGAAGGGGAGTCAGGTCATGCGGACGCTGCAGCTACCTCGACTATCCCGCAAAATGCCTCTAAACGGCTACCGGATCAGGACTACTGAGAGGTACATGGATCTGCACACAAGGTGCATGGAGTAAAATGAGTACTGCCAGACTCAGTGGTAATAAAAGGGGTAAGACAGCGTAGATAAGAAATCCACAATAAAGTACTATGTAAAACTGTAACCAATACCCTATAACAGTTCCACAGTGAAGTACCATCAAGTATCAACAATATAGTATAACAGCTAACAAATGTAGCTAAATGCAATGCAATGCATGAAATGACAGCTACAACGCATAGCCCGATCCAAATTTGGGTACCCGTGCTCACTGTGGGGGTTCAGACTCCGGAGGTGTTCCTACAGCCCAAGCATAATATCATGAATATACGCTGCGGCGCGCAACCCGATCCACTACCAGTCAGCTAATATTGCAGCCTCGCAGGCTCAAAAGTAGTTTTGAAAACTCTTTTATCACTTTTCAGTTGAAAACAGTAAATGTCAAGTTCCAGAAATTGGAAATATCATGATAACAGTAATAGCTACGGATTGGTAGTAAAACTAGCATGTCAATATCATAGGACAATGATAACGATCCTCGCAGGATCCCAATAACTGGCTCACAACCCATAAATGTACTCAACCATCCGAGAAGGAGGTTCAAGGGCTCAAGAGTAGCCAATACCAGAATATAATATGCAACCGTCCGAGAAGGAGGTTCGACAACTCAAGGATAGCCAATATCATTATACAGTATCAACAGGTCGGACTAAGCCATAGTCCCCAATCACAATCGACCCCGCACTCACAAGAGAGTACGTGTCTCGCCGCTATACAGCGTCACAAAGTGGTATACCGGGGTTTCGAACCCGCTGGTCATCACCCACATCTATTACTCACCTCAATACGACTCGACGACTAGTCCGCGATGCCCTTGCCACGAGAATCAAGCTCCGCACGCGTAGAATCTGATCAAATATAGTAGAAACACAACAAATTAGGCCAATGGGACGACACCCAGTCAAAACAACTCAATTTACATCAAAATTCACAAAGTTGCCAAAACCCGACTTTCGGTACGCTTCTCGAAAAATTACGAAAGTCACATATTCGGGACCCTCGTCTTAACACGAGTCTAGGCATATAAAATTTACCAAATTCGGACTCCATTTGCCCACTCAAATCCTTATTTTTCTAAAGTTCAAGCCTAGGGCTAAAACCTCCATGAAATACCCCAAATTCCTCTATTTTCATGAGATAATTGCATAATATTATCAATACTAATCATAATTTGAGTCCATAGTTGATTACCTGATGAATTCCCTTGAATTTCTCTTCAAAATCGCCCAAATCGCCTCTTAAGCCGAGCCCCAAATGTTTTGAAGTGTTTCTGAAATTTCTAACTTCTGCTATAATTAACCCTCTGCGATTTCCGCTTCTGCGGACCATTTTACGCCTCTGCGGAACTGCTTCCGCGACCAATTGGTCGCTTCTGCGAACCCATGCCTAACTGGCCATTTCTGCTCCTGCGAGCCACGGACCGCTTCTGCGCGTCCGCTCCTGCGGAACTTTCCGCTGCCGCGCCTCAGAGTCCGCTTCTGCGGACTCGCTTTACCGGCCAAAATTTCGCTCCCGCGGATCCTTCACCCCTCGACCCAAATCCATTTCTGCGACCAGCTTCCGCACCCGCGACACCACTTCTGTGGACAAAGGTCTGCTTCAGCATAGACCTGCGCTTCTGCGCCCCCTCGTCCGCTCCTGCGGACTCGCTCCTGCGCTCCCAATTCCGCAGGAGCGAAAACAACCCAGCAAACAAAACCCTGCAATTTTCCATGTTTTCTCCCGTTCAACCATCCGAAAATACCCCGAGGCCCCCGGGACCTCATCCAAACCTACCAACACATCCTAATACCTTATACGAACTTGCTCCAATCCTCAAAACACGTTTAACAACATCAAAACTCGTAATTCACATCGGATCCAAGCCTAATTTCCTTAAAACTTTCTGAATTACACATTCGATCAAAAACCTGACCAAACGGCGTTTGAATGACCTGAACATTTGCGGACATATCCAAAATCACATGACGAAGCTACAGAAATTGTCGGAATTCCATTCCGACCCCTGGATCAAAATCTCACCTACCGTTCGGATTTCGCCAAAATTCAACCTTAGCCAATTCAAGCCTATTTCTACACCGGACCTCCAAATTCAATTCCGATCGCTACTCTAAGTCACAAATCACCTCCCGAAACTAACCAAATCATCAGAATCGGATTCCGAGCACTCTAACTAAATAGTCAACTCTAGGTTGACTTTCCATATTCAAACTTCCTTCAAAAGGGCTATATGCCTCATTTTCAATCCAAATCACTCCTAATTCACCCGATAGACTCTATCACTGATATAAAAGTAATAAACACATAAATTCAAGATAACGGGGTGGTAATTCCCGTGACGACGGGCCGGGTCGTCACATAGAATTTTTGGAATTCATGTTGTTCTTTTAAACTTGTCAATTGTTAGTTTGGTTGAACATTTAAGGGACTGTATATGCGGACTTTTGTTTAAGATACTTCTGTTGTGGATATATTCAATTATGTGATGTTCATTTGAATAGTTAGCGTTCATTCAATCAAAAAGGCAACAATTTATTTTTGAAAGTAAGATTTTGTGATAGTCAATTTTGTTGCAAAATTGTTGATCCTTCATATAATTGGGCCAGTTTGTATAGAGATTGGGATATAACAAGAGACATTAAAACAATTTGAAACTACTTAAATTTCATGGTTAAGAATTAGTAATTTAGTTTACGGTTAAATCTCATGGTTGAATACAATAGAGGTTTAGACTAAATAGGAAAAGTCGATTGCCTATAAAGTTTTTTTTTTGTAGTATTCAATTAAGGAATTCTTCTTGTCCTTATCCATGTTAAATATTATGATATAATTTCTCATTAAATCTTTCCATATTTTGTTAGTTATAGTAATGGCAGTGGTTTATTTGTATCGTACATTTATGTTTCAAGAATGAAATATTGGTTTTTTTTGGTAGTAGTATTACATTTTGTTTCTTAGGTATTTATTTTTGAATTAATCTTCGAGTAAACAATCTGAATGTTCTGAATGGAAAATTAGGAGATGGTAATAGTGTAATCCTAAACTTCGGGGTGCATTTTATGTAACCCGATTATAAAAATTTCGAATAATAAAGCCCTTTGAAATAATTGAGGTTCCAAATAAACCCCTTTTAAAATTTAGTAGGAAATATGAGATATTAATTTGCAAATGTAAAATGTAATGACCCGTCCCGCCGTTACGGGAATTATCACCCCGTTACCTTGCATTTATACATTTTATGCTTTTATATCAGTATTACAGTTTATCGGGTGAGTTAGGAGTGATTCGGGTTGAAAATGAGGCAAATAGCCTTTTGAAGAAAGCTTGAATATGAAAAGTCAACCTGGGATTGACTATTTAGTTAGAGTGTTTGGAATCGAACTCTGATGATTCGACTAGTTTCGGGGAATCATTTATGACTTAGGGGAGCAATCGAAATCGAATTCGGAGGTCTGGTGTAGTTTTAGGCTTGAATTGGCTAATGTTGAATTTTGGCAAAATCCGAACGGTAGGTGAGATTCTGATCCGGGGGTCGGAATGGAATTCCGACAATTTTTGTAGCTTCGTTATGTGATTTTGGATATGTCTACAAATTTTAGGGTCATTCGGACGTCGTTTGATCGGGTTTTGGATTGAATGTTAGTTTCGGAAGTTTTGAAGAAACTTAGGCTTGAATTCGTGTGAAAATGGTGTTTTTGATGTTTAGGATGGTATTTTTATGATTGGAACAAGTCTGTATCGTGTTTTGGAGTATGTTGGTGGTTTTTGTTGGGGTCTCGGGGGCCTCGGGATGAATTCGGACCATCATCCGGGGATTTGAAACTTGGAAAAACCTGCAGAAAATTGCAGAAAACTGTGCAGACATTTAAGCCTTCGCGTGGCCCAGGACGCGTTCGCGAAGGCCAGGTTGGCTAAGGTATCGCGTTCGCGACCAGGCTATCGCGTTCACGTAGGCAAGGTTGGGTGAAGCTTCGCGTTCGCGTGACTGGACGTCGCGTTCGCGTAGAAGGAGAAGGGAAAGCATCGCGTTCGCGTGAGGGTCTACGCGTTCGCGTAGAAGAAATCCGGGCGGCTGGGAAATTATGCTTCGCGAACGCGTGGGAGGCATCATGTTCGCGATGAGTAAACTGAGCAGAGCATCGCGTTCGCGTGAGCTCCATCGCAAATGCGTAGAACAAATGGGTCTGTCAGTGAATTAAAAACCAGAAGCATTGTAGTCGAGGGTTCATTCACCAAAAACACAAATTTTGAGCCCTAGAGAGAGAAACTCACGGGAAAACGCTGGGAATTTATCGGGTATTCATCGGAGGTAAGTTTCTTGACTCAAAAATATAATTTTATGGTAGAATTAACATCAATCTTCATGAATTTGAGTAGAAACTGTGAAGAATTATGGCCTAGGTATTGAAAATGAATTTTAAGGTTTTGAAAGGCCATTCGAACTCCGATTTCGATAAATTTTATATGCACGGACTCGTGGAGAGACGAGGATCGCGTTGGTACTAATTTCGGAATTTTTCGGGCAGCGGGCCCGGGGTCGGGTTTTACCAACTTAGTGCATTTATGCGTAGTTCATGTAAATTGAATTGGGTTATGTTTCTTTGACCCGTAATTGACATAATTGTTGTGGTTTGACTAGATTCTACGCGCGAGGCAGTGAATTCTAAAGGAAAAGGCATTGCGGACGAGTCTACAACCGGCTAGAGGTGAGTAGTTTGTGTATATGGTAGCCTAAGGGTTCGAAACCCCGGCTTGGCACATTGTGACGCTAATAGGGCGTGGCTCGCACCCCGTGGTAGGTGCGGCATTGATTGTGACTAGGGATTGAGACGTAGTCCATCCCGAATGAGTATAATATGATATTAGTGGTTGAAAAACACTGTGTTTGATATAATTGTAGGCTATAAGCCGTGTTTGGGGCCATGTGCCGACCTGTAGTATCCCAAGGGGATAGTTATATATGTGATAACTATACTTGCTTAATCACTAATCTTAGTCTTGGTTTGAAATCACCATATTGAAATGCTAAGTCACATGTTTTGCAAAAATTAAATAAAAGTTAAAGTATTTTCATAATTTATGAACTGGAACCTAGAAATAAATAATTGAGCTGTTGTGTGACTTATATGTTTGTTGTGGACTGAGGATGGATCGGGCTGCACGCCGCAGCGGTTGATATGAGGATCAGGCTGCACGCCGCATCGGTATTGCGCTTGGGCTGTAGGATCCCCTTTGGAGTCTGTACACACCCCCAGTGAGCGCCGCCGACGTTAAATGGATCAGGCTACACGCCATAGCGGTTATGTGCACTGCATTGCATCTTTATCTGTTGAATTATTTGTGATAATTGTATTGTACTGCTGTTGCTAGTTCGTAGGAGGAGAGGACTGTAGTTTAGCTTTATTTTGTGGTATTGTGTGGTTTTCTTGCTTTCAGCTACTTATATATATTTATTACTCACTGAGTAATTAGTACTCACCCCTACTCCCTGCACCTTTGTGTGCAGATTCAGGTACTCAGGAGAAGTAGACGAGCATTCCAGCTTTTACAGAGTCATATCGAGTTGCTGAGGTAGCTGACAACGTTCGCAGAACCAAGCTTCTCATCTCTTTGAGTTGTTACTTTATGTTCAGATTTGAGTATTTCCATATAGTATCCTTTACTATTGTTCGGTTTTGTTTAGAGGATCTAGACTTGTGACTCCAGATCTTTGGGAGTGTTAGTTATTTTTGCACTTCTCAGTATTTTGTTCTTATTATTATTATTGGAGTTTCTATAACTCATATATTCTTCTTGAGTTGTCCATTTGGGACTGATATTATTTGTGTAAAACGTTTGTTGGTCTGGCTGGCCTAGCTTGATTGTTGGGCGCCATCATGACCGGATTTGGGTCGTGACAAGTTGGTATCAGAGCCTAGGTTACTAGGACTAGCGAGTCATGAGCCGGTTTAGTAGGATTTCGCGGATCGGTATGTAGACGTCTGTATCTATCCTTGGAAGGCTACAGAAACTTTAGGAAAAACCTCACTTTTCTTGGATTCATATCATGTGGATTGTGTTATCGTGAAACTAAATTTTCCATATTCTATTCTCTAGCATATGGCGAGAACACGTGCTAGCCGACGTGGCGGACGACCACCATTGGCACCCAGAGGCTGTGGTTATGGTAGAGGTAGGGTAGCAGCGCCAGCACCTGCTGACCCACCAGCTGACCAGACTCAGGGTCAGATTCCAGCACCGGTGGCTCAGGTTCAGGATCAGGTTCCAGCTGCAGATGCTCCGGCAGCTCAGGTTCAGGCACCGGTAGTTCCTATTGTGATACTGGGACTTCAGGAGACTTTGGCCTAGATTCTATCAGTATGCACTGGCTTAGCTCAGGTGGTTGCAGCCTCTACTGCAACGGCTTCTTCACGAGCAGGGGGAGGAAATCAGACCCCCGTGGCTCTCACACCCGAGCCGGTAGTTCAGGGTTTACAGGCACTTGAGGCAGCTCCAGCTCAGCCAGTTGCACCCGTTTCACCGGCCCCAGCTCATGTGGTTCCAGTTATGCCTGACAATGAGCAGCATCGTCTGGAGAGATTTGAGAGCCTACAGCCTCCGGCATTCAGTGGTGCTGAGGGCGAGGACGCCCAGGGTTTTCTTGACAAATGTCAGCGTATGATTCGCACCGCAGGTATTCTGGAGTCCAGCAGTGTTGCTTTCACCACTTTTCAGTTCATAGGTCCCGCATTTCAGTAGTGGGAGGACTTTGAGAGGCGTAGGCCCGCTGGGGCAGCGCGCCTCACTTGGCAGCAGTTCTCCACGGTATTTTTGGAGAAGTATGTGCCTCAGTCCCAGAGAGAGGAGCTGCGTGCTGAAGCAGGGGGATATGTCGGTCACTCAGTATGAGATGAGATTTACACAGCTAGCCGGTCATGCCATGTAGATGGTTTCGATGGACAGAGAGAGGATCAGGAGATTTATAGATGGTCTTATCTATCCCATCCGTATATTGATGACCAGAAAGAGAGAGCTTCGGCAGTTACCTTTGTGGAGGTGGTTGATGCTGCCCATCATATTGAGACAGATCGCCGCAGAGAGCATGAGGAGAGAGAGGCTAAGAGGCCTCGTGGTACTGGTAGTTACAGTGGTGCTCTATCTAGGGTCTAGCCTCAGCATAGCAGTGGTCATTTGTTCAGATTTCATCAGTCAGGACGTGCAGAGTCCAGTGGAGTTTCATCAGATCGGGGTCATCAGGGCCATCAGGATCATCAGGGTCAGTAGGGTCGTCAGCAGAGTCAGCCTGCATTGAGTGCTCTTCCAGCTCAGAGCTTTGCTCATGCTTCTTCAGCTCAGGATTCATCTGCAGTTAGGGGTCCTCAGTAGTCCCTTCTTCCATCTTCAGGCCGTTGCTTTGAGTGTGGCGAGCTTGGCCATATCAAGAGAAAGTGTCCTTAGTGGCTTCGTAGGCGGTCTTAGTAGAGGGATCAACCCTCGTCTTCTACTCCTGTTTCTTCAACACCAGCACAGTCAGCTAGGAGTGGTGGCCAGGTGGCCAGGGGTCACCCCAGGGGCGAGGATCATACTAGCGGAGGCCAGGCTCATTTCTATGCTCTTCCGGATAGGAAGGACGCTAGTGCCTCAGATGCTGTCATTTCAGGTATTATCTCAGTCTGCCATAGGGATGCTTCTGTCTTATTTGATCCCCGATCCACCTATTCTTATGTTTCTTCCTATTTTGCACATCATTTGGGTATGACCCGTGGTATTCTTGCCTTGCCCGTTCATGTGTCTACCCCGGTGGGAGATACTGTTGTTGTGGATCAGGTATATCGATCATATCTTATTAATATTGGGGGTCTGGAGACCCGAGTTGACTTATTGCTATTGGTAATAGTGGATTTCGATGTGATTCTAGGCATGAATTGGTTATCTCCTTACCATGCGATTCTGGACTGTCATGCTAAGACAGTCACACTAGCTATTCCAGGTAATCCGAGGATCGAGTGGCGTGGCTTGACTGATTATGTGTCCGACAGGGTAATTTCTTATATAAAGGCCCAACGACTGATTGGGAAGGGTTGTTTATATTATTTGGCCTTCATTAGAGATGTTGAGGCTGAGACACCCAGTCTTGATTCGGTTCTCATTGTAAGGGATTACTAGGAGCATGCCTCCTGACAGGGATATTGACTTTGGTATTGATTTGGTGCCAGGCACTCAGCCCATTTCTACTCCTCCCTATTGCATGGCACCAGCTGAGTTGAAGGAATTGAAAGAACAACTTCAGGAACTCTTAGACAAGGGTTTCATTCGCCCGAGTATGTCACCTTGGGGTGCACCGGTATTGTTTGTGAAGAAGAAAGATGGCACAATGAGAATGTGCATTGATTACAGGCAACTGAACAAGGTAACAATGAAGAATAAATACTCATTGCCTCGTATTGAGGACTTGTTTGATTAGATCCAGGGAGCTAGTGTATTTTCTATGATTGATCTTCGATCGGGCTATCATCAGTTGAAGATTAGGGACTCAGACATTATGAAAACAGCGTTCAGAACGAGATATGGGCACTATGAGTTTCTGGTGATGTCTTTCGGGCTGACTAATGCCCCAGCTGCATTCATACACTTGATAAACAGTGTATTTCGGCCATACCTTGATTCTTTCGTGATCATGTTTATTGATGATATTCTGGTGTATTCACGCAACCAGGAAGAGCATGCACAACACTTGAGGGTGGTATTACAGAGGTTGATAGAAGAAAAGCTTTATGCTAAATTCACTAAGTGTGAGTTCTGGCTTCATACTGTGACTTTTCTAGGACATGTAGTGTCCAGTGAGGGTATTCGGGTTGATCCACAGAAGGTCGAGGCGGTGCAGAATTGGCCCAGACCTTCCTCAGCTACTGAGATTCGGAGTTTCCTCCGCTTGGCAGGTTATTACCGCCGGTTTGTTCAGGGCTTCTCATCTATTGCTTCACCTTTGACTAAGTTGACACAGAAGAATGCTCCATTTGTGTGGTCGTGATGAATGTGAGGAGAGCTTTCAGAAACTCAAGGCGGCTTTGACCACAGCTCCGGTACTTGTGTTGCCATCAGCTTCAGGGTCTTATATGGTGTATTGTGATGCTTCTAGAGTTGGGATCAGTTGTGTATTGATGTAGGAGGGTAGAGTTATTGCATATGCTTCTCGTCAGCTAAAGCCCCATGAGAAGAACTACCCTGTTCATAACTTAGAGTTAGCTACTATTGTTCATGCCTTGAAAATTTGGAGGCATTACTTATATGGTGTATCTTGTGATGTATATACAGACCACCGCAGCCTTCAGCATTTGTTTAAGCAAAAAGATCTCAATTTGAGGCGGCGGAGGTGGCTCGAATTGCTTAAAGACTATGATATTACCATTTTGTACCATCCCGGGAAGGCCAATAAAGTGGCCGATGCAGTTGGGGAGAGACCCCTTACAATTGATGTTCAGGCGTTAGCTAATTAGATGGTGAGGCTGGATATTTCTGAGCCTAGTAGGGTTATGGCTTGCGTGGTAGCTCGGTCTTCTTTATATGACCATATTCGAGAGCGCCAGTATGATGATCCACACTTACTTGTCCTTAAGGACAGAGTTCAGCATGATGATGCCAGAGATGTCACTATTGATAGTGATGGTGTGTTGCAGATGCAGGGCCGGATATGCGTGCCCAGTGTTGATGGCCTTCGTGAGTTGATATTAGAGGAGGCCCACAGCTCGCGGTATTTTATTCATCCAGGTGCCACAAAGATGTATCAGGATTTGAGGCAGCATTACTGGTGGAGAAAGATGAAGAAAGATATTGTGAATCATGTGGCACGGTGCCTAAATTTTTAGTAGGTCAAGTACGAGCATCAGAGACCTGGTGGTGTGTTCCAGCGTATTGATATTCTTGAGTGGAAGTGGAAAAGGATCAATATGGACTTTGTTAGTGAACTCCCTCGGACAACGAGGAAGTTTGATTCAGTTTGGGTGGTTGTGGATAGGCTGACCAAGTCAGCTCACTTCATTCCAGTGTGTACTACATACTCCTCAGAGCGGTTGGCAGAGATATTCATCCGTGAGATAGTGAGATTGCATGGAGTTCCCATTTCTATTATATCGGATAGAGGTACCCAGTTCACTTCTCAGTTCTGGAGGACATTTCAGCGAGAGTTGGGTTCACGGGTAGAGCTGAGCACAGCATTTCATCCACAGACGGATGGGCAGTCTGAGCGTACTATTCAGATATTGGAGGACATGTTGCGTGCTTGTGTCATTGATTTCGGTGGTTCATGGGCTGATTACTTGCCTCTTGCGGAGTTTGCTTATAATAATAGCTATCAGTCCAGCATTCAGATGGCACCGTATGAAGCTTTATATGGGAGGCGGTTTAGGTCTCCAGTCGGTTGGTTTGAGCTCGGCGAGGCTAGATTATTGGGGACAGAGTTAGTTCTGGATGCCATGGACAAGGTGAAGGTGATTCAGGAGAGACTTCGCATAGCACAGCCGCGTCAGAAGAGTTATAGGGACCAGAAGGTCAGAGATGTATCTTATTCAGTAGGTCAGAAGGTGTTGCTGAAGGTTTCGCCTATGAAGGGCGTTATGATGTTTGGAAAGAAAGGAAAATTGAGCCCAAGGTTCATTGGACCTTTTGAGGTGCTTAGGAAAGTTGGGGAGGTGGCCTATATGCTTGCTTTGCCACCCCGTTTGTCAGGAGTTCACCCGGTATTCCATGTATCTATGCTTCGGAAGTATGTTGGAGACCCGTCACATGTGTTAGACTTCAACACGATACAGCTAGACGAGGACTTGACCTATGATGTGGAGTCGGTAGCCATTTTGGGTCGACAGGTTCGAAAGTTGAGATCTAAGGACATAGCTTCAGTGAAAGTGCAGTGGAGGGGTCGTCCCGTGGAGGAAGCAACTTGGGAGACCGAACATGTGATGCGGAGCAGACATCCACACTTATTTGATACTCCAGGTATGTTTCTTAACCCGCCCGCGGACGAGCGTTTGTTTAAGTTGGGGAGAATGTAATGACCCGGCCCGTCGTTATGGTAATTACCATCCCGTTACCTTGCATTTATACATTTTATTCTTTTATATCAGTGTTAGAGTTTATCGGGTGAGTTAGGAGTGGTTCGGGTTGAAAATGATGCAAATAGCCTTTTGAAGAAAGCTTGAATATGGAATAGTTCGGGGTTGACTATTTAGTTAGAGTGTTCAGAATCGGATTCTGATGATTCGACTAGTTTCGGGGGACCATTTATGACTTAGGGGAGCAATCAGAATCGAATTCGGAGGTCCGGTGTTGTTTTAGGCTTGAATTTGCTAAGGTTGAATTTTGGCGAAATCCGAACGGTAGGTTAGATTCTAATCCGGGGGTTAGAATGGAATTTTGACGATTTTTGTAGCTTCGTTATGTGATATTGGATATGTTTGCAAAATTTCAGGTCATTCGGACGTCGTTTGATCGGGTTTTGGATTGAATGTTAGTTTCAGAAGTTTTGAAGAAACTTAGGCTTAAATCCGCGTGAAAATGGTGATTTTGATGTTTAGGATGGTGTTTTTATGATTGGAACAAGTCTATATCGTGTTTTGGAGTATGTTGGTGGTTTTTGTTGGGGTCCCGGGGGCCTCGAGATGAATTTGGACCATCATCCGGGCATTTGAAACTTGGAAAAACCTGCAGAAAATTGCAGAAAATCGTGCAAGCATTTAAACCTTCGCGTTCGCGTGGCCCAGGACGCGTTCGCGAAGGCCAGGTTGGCTAAGGCATCGCGTTCGCGACCAGGCTGTCGCGTTCGCGTAGGCAAGGTTGGGCGAAGCTTCGCATTCGCGTGACTGGATGTCGCTTTCGCGTAAAAGGAGAAGGGAAAGCATCGCGTTTGCGTGATGGTCTACGCGTTCGCGTAGAAGAAATCCGGGCGGCTGGGAAATTATGCTTCGCAAACACGTGGGAGGCGTCGCGTTCGCAATGAGTAAACTGAGCGGAGAATCGCGTTCGCGTGAGCTCCATCACGAACGCGTAGAACAAATAGGTCTGTCAGTGAATTAAAAACTAAAAGCAGTGTAGTCGTGGGTTCATTCACCAAAAACACAAATTTTAAGCCCTAGAGAGAGAAATTCACGGGAAAACGCTGTGAATTTATCGGGTATTCATCAGAGGAAAGTTTCTTGACTCAAAAACATAATTTTATGGTAGAATTAACATCAATCTTCATGAATTTGGGTAGAAACTGTGAAGAATTATGGCCTAGGTATTGAAAATGAATTTTTGGGTTTTGAAAGGCCATTCAAACTCCGATTTCGATAAATTTTATATGCATGGACTCGTGGCGAGACGAGGATCGCGTTGGTACTAATTTCGAAATTTTTGGGCAGCGGGTTCGGGGTCGGGTTTTACCAACTTAGTGAGTTTATGTATAGTTCATGTAAATTGAATTGGGTTGTGTTCCTTTGACCCGCAATTGACATAATTGTTGTGGTTTGACTAGATTCTATGCGCGAGGCGGCGAATTCTAAAGGAAAACGCATTGCGCATGAGTCTACGACCGGCTAGAGGTGAGTAGTTTGTGTATATGGTAGCCTGAGGGTTCGAAACCCCGGCTTAGCACATTGTGACGCTAGTAGGGCGTGGCTCGCACCCCGTGGCAGGTGCGGGATTGATTGTGACTGGGGATTTAGACTTAGTCCATCCTGAATGAGTATAATATGATATTAGTGGTTGAAAACACTATGTTTGATATAATTGTGGGCTGTAAGCCGTGTTTGGGGCCTTGTGCCAACCTGTAGTATCCCAAGGGGATAGTTATATATGTGATAGCTATACTTGCTTAATCACTGATCTCAGTCCTGATTTGAAATTACCGTATTGAAATGCTAAGTCACTTATTTTGCAAAAATTAAATAAAAGTTCAAGTATTTTCATAATTTCTGAACTGGAACCTGGAAATAAATAATTGAGCTGTTGTGTGACTTATATGTTTGTTGTGGACTGAGGATGGATCGGGATGCACCCCGCAGCTGTTGATATGAGGATCGGGTTGCACGCCGCAGCGGTATTTTGCTTGGGCTGTAGGAGCCCCTCCAGAGTCAGTACATACCCCCAGTGAGCGCCGTCGATGTTAAATGGATCGGGCCACACGCCGTAGCGGTTATGTGCATTGCATTGCATCTTTATCTATTGAATTATCTGTGATAATTGTATTGTACTGTTGTTGCTAGTTCGTAGGAGGAGAGGACTATAGTTTAGCTTCATTTTGTGGTATTCTGTGGTTTTCTTGCTTTCAGCTACTTATATATATTTATTACTCACTGAGTACTTAGTACTCACCCCTACTCCCTGCACCTTTGTGTGCAGATTCAGGTACTCAGGAGAAGTAGACGAGCATTCCAGCTTTTACAGAGTCATATCGAGTTGCTGAGGTAGCTGCCGACATTCGCAGAACCTAGCTTCTCATCTATTTTAGTTGTTACTTTATGTATCAGATTTGAGTATTTCCATACAATATCCTCTACTATTGTTCGGTTTTGTTTAGAGGCTCTAGACTTGTGACTCCAGATCTTTGGGAGTGTTAGTTGTTTTCGCACTTCTTAGTATTTTGTTCGTATTATTATTATTGGAGTTTCTATAACTCATATATTCTTCTTGAGTTGTCCATTTGGGACTGACATTATTTGTGCAAAACATTTGTTGGTCTAGCTGGCCAAGCTTGATTGTTGGGCGCCATCACGACCGATTTTGGGTCGTGACATAAAATTGGGTTTCGAATTAGGTTGTGGGTTCAAGCTAAAAGGGTCTTCCTTTTGTTTGAATTCGGACTTGAATTCAAGGCCCGAATTTATAAATGTGAATTAATTGGCCTTTTAGAGACAAATAATAAATAGAAAATTTTAGTTTGATTTAGGTTATCCTTCTAATAATAAATGAAACAAACCTTACTGTAGTGACCCGACCCATCGTTTTGGGAGTTACTGCCCTGTTTTCCCCGTTTTATGCTTCTATATGTTTCATTATATGTGTTTGGACAATTTGAAGTAATTCGGATAGAGTTTGGTTAGAAATGAGGCAATTGGCCTCTTTATGAGAAGGTTAGTTTGAAAAAGTCAACTGAATGTTGAATTATCTGTGTTAATTGTAATGTACTGATGTTGCTAGTTTGTAAGAGGAATCAGACTGTAGTTTAGCTTTACTCTATGGTATTCAGTGGATTTCCTGCTTTAAGCTATTAATATTTACTTATTACTCACTGAGTACTTAGTACTCACCCATACTCTCTGCACCTTTGTGTGCAGATTCAGGTACACAGGAGGGATAGACGAGCACTCCAGCTTCTACTAGAGTTATTTCGAGTTGCTGAGGTAGCTGCCGACGTTCATAGAACCTAGCTTCTCTTTCCATTCAGTTATTACTATATGTTTTAGACTTGAGTATATCATTTAGTATTTCTATGACTATTCAGTTTTGTTTAGAGGCTCTAGACTCGTGACCTCAGATCTTTTGGGAGTGTTATTTCGTTATTCACACTTCTCGGTATTTATTCATACTATTATTATTGGAGTATCTATTAACTCATATAATCTTCTTAAGTTGTCCTTTTGGGACTGGTTTTCTATTTGAAATAGTTGTTGGTCTGGCTTGCCTAGCTTTAGGGTTGGGCGCCATCACGATCGAATTTGGGTCGTGACAAGTTGGTATCAGAGCCTAGGTTACTAGGCCTCGCGAGTCATGAGCCGGTTAAGTAGGCTTTCGCGTATCGGTACGTAGACGTCCTTATCTATCCTCGGGAGGCTACAGAACCTTTAGGAAACACTTCATTTTCTTGGAATTCTTATCGTGCGTATTTGATTCAGCTTGAGAAATAACTCTTGAAATTTCTTCCACACGTCTGTATGCGCACGCGAGCATTCAGTAATACATCTGCATCGATGGCTGGTGATTCCTCGATTGAGGAGCGAGATGTAATCTGTGTGTGTTCATGTTGGGCCAGTCTGGAGGACTTGAGGCTGAATCTTTGCCTTTGGCTTAAGCACCAAAGTTCTGATTATGCGACCAGGTACTTTTAACTTATGTGGTTGGTAATGTCTTTATTAGCGGGGATGGCGGTCGGATAGCTATGTGATAAGTATATTAGTGTTGTGAGGTGTATCTATGTGATCTTGGTAGTGACGAAGAATTTTGTGGGATAATCGAGGAACTGTTAAGCGATTCATTCCTATTGCGATCTGTTGTGTAACCCCAAGTTGTGGGCGCGTGAAGAATATTGTCGTATCTCTTAGTTGGAAAGTTAAGTGCAATACGTGTGGCGGTATGAGTTCAGAATCAGAAAAATAAATTGGCGGTATTTTATATGTGTTATGATTCAAATAAGTGCAACGCGTGTCCTTGTATCAATTTTGATAATGTAAAACAGGTAGTATTGAGATTAATGTTGTTGATATACATTTTGATGTTTTGTTAAGTTGTAGTCGTGCTGTTAGGATGGTTTTGGTGATTCTCTGACAGGTGGATAGGCCTAATTACAAAGGAACTCTGCCGAAATTTTTGAAAAATTTGGGACTTAGTAAAATTGGGACGCCTAGAGAGCAGGCTTAACTGTTATGTGAGTGAATGCAAGAAAATGCAGAAGAGTTAAAATTCTAGATGATTTGTGTTTCCACAAGCTTATGAAAGAGTGAGTTTAATCTCACCATGGTATTACGACAGTAATGGAGCATATGCTTTATGAATATAGTGTGTTGTGATATATGGCTTCGAGCCAAGTTTGGGAGCTTGCTATTATTTAACAGACTGTGTGGCTTTGTACTATTTTAGTTCTGATTTGACGTAGGCTGGTTAATCAGTTCTGGTTGTGGAAATTGGGTCGTGAATGACACGAGTGAAGGAAAAGTTTTGACATGATGTCAAGAGATCGGACGAGAAGGAAGGAAGTTTCGACGGTGAAGATAAATAAATATTATCTTCAGCATCACCTGAGAGCGATGTTGTGTCTGTTAATGATTCTTGATCGCTCTTTAGCGTTAGTGCGACCAGTGGTTTGGAGGTACGCCCCAGATATTGTTGTGGTAGATTGTGGGAGTTTGTTCCGCTAGAAGATTATATAAGTGTGGCACGCAGTCACTTGACTAGTTAAAGATGTAAACCAAGTATGAAGGTTATGATAGTGTCGTTAAATTGAGGAATTCATGCATGGAGGGCACGTGGCATATTGGGTTGTGAACTAGGGAGGATTACTCCGATTATGATGGTTGTTCTTGTGTTCTATGAAGAAAATGGAAGTTATTATGGACCTTTCAAAGGTTATTAGGCCAGTTTAGGGTGATGAGGATCGACATGAAGTCGGTGGATAGATTAAATGTGAATAATGGCCCTATACCAGGCCAGATGTGTACATTTTTGTAACGCGGTCCTCGTGGAGGAGTAGTTAGTTGATGTTTCTTTGTCGGATGTTTCGTGTAGTGATGCATTGCACTGGGTGAGTGTGAAACGGCTTGAGAAATTGCTATATGTTAAGAATCCGTGTAAGAATGATGTTATACGAGCATCTTAGCTTTTGAAATTCCAACTGTACATTGCATCTCAGTTGTGCTTGAGTTTTGTAGTTTATAACATTAAATATCCCTCAGGGATGAAATCATGTACTTAGCATGCGTACAACCGATATTGGGTATTTTGTGGTAATGAGAAAATTTGGCTCGATGTGCATCTTCTTATGTGAGATATATGCGTGGATCAAGTGGCACGCCGCCATGGGTATGTTATCTAGAGAGGGTTGCACGCCGCAATAGTGTAATATCGAGTATAGTTTTATGTATGCCATTTTGTTTGCCTTGCTTCCTGTTTCCCAAGGAAAGTCTGTGTTAGTGCGTAGGATTTTATAATTCCTTCTAGAGCTCGTTTTCTTTAGTACTGCATTCAAATCGGTAACCCATTGGTACATTGGGGCATCATATGAGACATTTACTTATGTCTGGAGTGGCTTATTGCCCGAGCAGTTCGTACTGAGTGAAATGAGATCATTGAATTCGAGATCAGTGCAATTTGAGTATATGAAGTAAGGTAAAGAGCTAAGACCATTGTTTGGTTCAGAATAAGGTGATAGTCCTTGCCAAGAGTATAAAACTGATGAATTGTTGTCTCGACGGTGGCTAAGAATGTATACGGATCTCATCTGTCATGTCAGCATTGTAAGAATTTGCAGAAGGCATGTGTATGTCATGCATAGCATGGAATGTGTAGCGATTCCTTCGAAGCGATTAGATAATAGATCTTCATATAATTAGGGTGAATGGCCCTCATATGTCCAAGGAAATGGTGTTGCTAATCATAGCGAGTTGACACAAGTATGTGTTTCAGAAAAAGGTAATATGATTAAACTAATTAAATTTCAGTAGTATTGTGGCATGCTCTTGTTGGGTCCACTAATGGTATTTGGGTTTGCATGGTAGCACATGTAAATATTGAGTATCTGTCATGGAATGATTAAGTATCAAATGGGTGCATGTATTCGCACGGTGGAAATTGGGATCAGGTATGATGAATTGTGTGTTATATGGAGATCTGATGTACAGGTTATGTTGAGGTGGTGGATCTTTATTCGCTGGTATGTTATATTTTGGATGCGTTTCGTATGGCCGGGCATGTAACTGGGTGATATTGTGAATTTTGGTATTATTTGGTGGCTTCGGTAGGAGTTAGAGAAGTGGAAGAAACATTTTCAGGCTTCTTGGTACTGAGTTCATTGGCAGGCCGATATGGCTACGCATTTAGCTGGAGTTAGTTTGGTTGACCCTGAGTTGTACTATTAAGGAATAGGTTGAGTCTATCGTTATTGAGCTTGTTAGCGATATGAGAAAAGATATAAGTTGTTTTTAAATGTTGTGAGACATTGTGATTTGTTAGTTATGGGCACATGTGGTGCGGTTCCATTGAGAATTCATAGAGAAAGTCAAGCGGGAAGAGTAATTGAGTGTTGCTCGGTGTATGGAGCATTGGTTATGGTCTATCGGGTTATGTGTTATGTGTTCTCTGTTTCACCGTGGGTGTAATGAATTGTGTTAGTTTCATACATCAAATGTGCATGGTTGTTGATTTTGAGCATAACGGCTTGATGTGCTTCAGGTGTAACGGTGTTGGGATAGGATCGCGCATTATAGCGAGGCTATGGGAATTATGACCTTTCGAGGTTGATTAAGGCATTCTATTTATATGATGTGAGACGAGGTCTCAACCTTGTATTGTAATGGTATTGATGAGCTTGAGGTACAGCTCTTTAGTTTGAGTCATTGTCCTGATTTGAGTGTGTTCAGATTGTTTCTTACTGGTGCGTGTATTATGCAAGATGTGGTTTAGACTTGTATCGAGGTATCATATCACCAGAGTGGTATTGGATTCGAGGTGATCATTGGGTTCATTAATATATACGGACAGATTTGATCTAAGCTTGTTAGGAAGATAATATCGAGGTTTGACCCATAAATCTGTTGTGATATCAGTTAAGGGAAGTGGTTTCATGAGTGGTTGATATGAGAGATGATTACGATTTATAGTGTGTTTCATTCATCGTTAGCAGTATAGGAAAGTGTGGAAATAAGGCTTTAGCTAATAAGAGGTTCTCTGCCGGTAATTGGTTGCTGGGGACAACTGCTGTGAATAGGAGTTATGATTCCAAGTGATTGGTTTAGGCGGTATATCATATGTTTTCACCTGAGGGTGCAAGTATGGGTATTACAGCTGGTTCGGGCGTACTCTGAGTTCAGATGTGAATTTCTGATCTGGTGTATGATTTTCGGAAAGTGCGCCGTGGTTGTATGGTTTGGTTTATAGATTAAATGAATTGTGAAAGTTTGGTTGTATTGTGTTATCGGTGCTATGCGAGATAGGGTGATGAGGGATCACCCTGGGTATATGGTTGGTAAGATCATTCAGCTACTGGTTGGATTCTAGGACAACTCTCGATACGCTCGAGGACGAACGTTTGTTTAAGTTGGGGAGGATGTAATGACCCGACCCATCGTTACGGGAGTTACTACCCTGTTTTCCCCGTTTTATGCTTCTATATGTTTCATTATATGTGTTGGACAATTTGAAGTAATTCGGATAGAGTTTGGTTAGAAATGAGGCAATTGGTCTCTTTATAAGAAGGTTAGTTTGGAAAAGTCAACTCAATGTTGACTTATAAGTTAGAAGACTCAGAATAGATTTCTGATGATTCGACTAGTTTTGGGGGATGATTTATGACTTAGGAGAGCAACCATAATTGAATTTGGAAGTCTGGTGTAGATTAGGCTTGAATTGGCTAAGGTTGGATTTTGGCGAATTCCGGATGGTAGGTGAGATTTTGATCCGAGGGTCGGAATGGAATTTTCAGGGTTGCAGTAGCTCTGTTAGGTGATTTTGGATATGCGTGCAAAGTTTCAAGTCATTCGGAGGTATTTAGGTCGGGTTTTAGATCAAATGCAAGTTTCGAAAGTTTTAGAAGAACTTAGGCTTGAGTCCGATGTAAATTTGGTGTTTTGATGTTAGTTTGGGTGATTTGAGAGTGAAACTAAGTTTGAATGATCATATGTGACATTTTAATATGTTCGTATGCGGTCCCGAGGAGCTCAGGTGAGTGTCGGATAGGTTTGGGTTGTGTGGTGCTCGTTTTTCTTATGCTTCGACATCGTTTCTTCAAGCACAAATGATATCATATTGAGCAAATCAGCTCCAATTACTGTTTTGAATGGAGAATTAGATCCATATCGTAATTACGGACCCGTAGCAAAAAGAATCGTCGAATTTGGACATCGTATGATGATTTTATGGCCATTTTACTAAGGTTGCCCAGATTTTCAGGTTAATGACGAAACTGCCCCTGATGGCGTATTAAAAACCTGCACTATTTGCAAATCTTAAAACCTACATATCTCCTTCATTATAAGGTCAAATTGAGTGATTCAAAAGTCTAAATTAATTAGAAGTTCACAAGGAATCCATTGGGATCAGTAATATGCGTGAACAACATACCTATAATGAGCAGTCTGAGTTTTCTTCCAATTTTGGAACGGGAAGAAGCTTCTGAGGCGATTTTTAAGAGTGAAATCAATGGGGAATCGCTGGAGGTAAGTTTCTTGAATCAAAAACATGATTTTATGCTAGAATCAACAACAAATTTACTGAAATTTGGTAGAATTTTTGAAGAAATAGTGAATAAATCATGAAAACTAATTTTTGGGTTTTGAAAGGCCATTCGAACTCCGATTTCGATAAATTTTATATGCACGTACTCATGGCGATACGAGGAATCCGTTGGTATGATTTTATGAATTTTTCGAGAAGTGAGCCCGGGGCTCGGATTTTACCAACTTCGTAAATTATTGCATTTTTCAAGTAATTTTGATTGGGTTATATTTCTTTGACCCATATTTATGTAATTGCTGTGGTTTTGACTAGATTCGACGCACGAGGCAGCAAATTCGAAGGGAAAATGTATCGCGGACGAGTCCACGGCCGGCTAGAGGTGAGTAGTTAGTATATATGGTAGCCTGAGGGTTTGAAACCCCGGCTTAGCACATTGTGACGCTAGTAGGGCGTGGATCGCACCCCGTGGTAGGTGAGGGATTGATTGTGATGGGGGATTGAGAATTAGTCCATCCCGAATATGAATAACATGATATATGTGGCTGAAACACATACTGTGTTTGATATAGTTGTGGGCTGTAAGCCATGTTTGGGGCCTTGCGCCGACCTGTAGTATCCCTAGGGGATAATTATATATGTGATAGCTCTATTTGCTTAATCACTGATTTTAGTCCTGGTTTGATATCACCATGTTGAAATGCTAAGTCACCTGTTCTTGAAAAAATTACATAAAATTAAAGTATTTTCATAATTAATGAACTGGAACCTGGAAATAAATAATTTGAACTGTTGTGTGGCTTATATGTATGTTTTGGACTGATGATGGATCGGGCTGCACGCCGCAGCAGATGATATGTGGATCGGGCTGCACGCCGCAGCAGATGATATAAGGATCGGACTGCACGCCGCAGCATTATTGCACTTGGGCTGTAGGAGCCCATGCGGAGTCTGTACACACCCCCAGTGAGTGCCGTCGATGTTAAATGGATCGGGCTACATGCCGTAGCGGTCAGGAGCATTGCATTGTATCTTTATATGTTGAATTATCTGTGTTAATTGTAATGTACTGATGTTGCTAGTTTGTAGGAGGAATCAGACTGTAGTTTAGCTTTACTCTGTGGTATTCTGTGGATTTCCTATTTTCAGCTATTGATATATACTTATTACTCACTGAGTACTTAGTACTCACCCATACTCCCTGCACCTTTGTGTGCAGATTCAGGTACACAGGAGGGATAGACGAGCACTCCAGCTTCTACCAGAGTTATTTCGAGTTGCTGAGGTAGTTGCCGACGTTTGCAGAACCTAGCTTCTCTTTCCATTAAGTTATTACTATATATTTCAGACTTGAGTATTTCATTTAGTATTTCTATGACTATTCAGTTTTGTTTAGAGGCTCTAGATTCGTGACCCCAGATCTTTTGGGAGTGTTATTTCGTTATTCACACTTCTCAGTATTTATTCATACTATTATTATTGGAGTATCTATTGACTCATATATTTTTCTTGAGTTGGTCCTTCTAGGACTGGTTTTCTAATTGGAAACAGTTGTTGGTCTGGCTTGCCTAGATTTAGAGTTGGGCGCCATCACGACCGGATTTGGGTAGTGACACTCGCCAAAACCAAATATAAAAATGGGGGGATCTCATTAATTACTTAATTAAAATAACTTAGAATTTGGGGGGTGTCGTTTAGTAAATTTCACGGCCCTCTACAAAGTAAATAATACGTTAGTCACTTTAGGCACGCTTTTAATAATTTTACCTTCCTAAATATGGGTGTGCACTTCATGCAACCCAAATCCAAATCCGTAAATGCTGAATAAGAATATGTCGAGGATCCGGGTGCATTTCATGTGACGTGATCCGAAAACACATTTTTAAACGATGTTCACTATCTTAATAATCAACTAAAAGTGGTAAATAATTCTAAAAATTGCACAATAGAATAACATGTATTAAAATTAGATTTTAGCCAAATATAATAGTTTAAGCGACTATGGTAGAACCACGGGATCCGGGAGTGCCTAACACCTTCCCTCGGGTCAACATAATTTCTTACTTAGAATTTCTAGTTCGCATACTTCACTTGGAAAGTCAAAAATTTCATCGATTTGGCATTCTAGATAAACCGATGACTTGGGACACCAAAAGCCAAACCTTTCCCAAGTGGCGAATCTGAAAAGAATAAATAATCCCATTTCGAAAGATGTCACTTTAGATGAAAAAACTCCCTTTTATATATTTTCCCTTCGAGGTAGGTGTATAAAAAAGAAGGTGTGACAGCTTTGGCGACTCTGCTGGGGAAACCCCATGTACCTAACATCAGGGTTTAAGAATTCGACCTTAGAATATTTATTATATTTGGCTTTATATGATTTTCCTACATCTTTCATGCTAAATGTGCTAAATATTTTACCGCTTTGATATTATTTGGAGTGTAAATATAAATGTGATGAAACCTTTTCTCTTCTCACCTCCGGGGATGTGCTTACTGGTTGAGACTCCCTATTCTGTTAGTGTCATACCTTGAAATAAGAAAAGGGCTCGGAAAAGTTACAAAGCAGGACGATCTTGTGGGTCTCCGGTACGTAGCCCCCTCCCCGACTCGAGTTGTTCGCTAGGGTACACTGTCTAGAACACATACCCAGGTTTTTAACCTAGAAAAACTTGACTTCATTCCGGATCCCTAGTAGGAACGCTTATTTGCATCATGTTACATTTGACTTAGGGGACTCAACACAGGGATTGGGTCCGTCTAGGACAGGTAACTGAAATGAAAAAGACCATTCGACTACATCCTGTTTGTTTTATGCATTTATTTGCTTCAGACTTGCATGCTGACCGGCTTATGAAAATCGGGAATATTGAAAAAAAAAGGGGAAGGAAAAAAGATAAAATAACAGTGTAGAGAGATAACTACTTTTAAAAAAAAATGCTCAAGTAGTGTCAAAACTCTGCCGGATTTTAAGAAAAAATGTTTATAGTTTATTTCGTTTGCCAATAAAAAATGATAACTTTTTATTTTCAAAATAGCTTGTTTTATTTTCCAAATAAAAAAAATAAAGAGTTTTATTTTTCAAAATAATTTGTTTTACTTTTCACTAAAATATATATATATATATATATATATATATATATATATATATATATATATATATATATATATATATATATATATATATATATATTATTTTTTAAAAATGACACTAAATTCACAACAATTGCAAACTTGTTTTCAAAAATAGTTTTTTTTTTGTTTGTCAATAAAATGGAAAAATAGTTTGTTTTGTTTGCTAAAAAAAATAAAAAAATTAAATAAAATTTCAAAAATATGTATTTTTTATCGGCAAAAATAGTTTGTTTTATTTGTACCGAACTATGCTAGTTTGATTCTCACCAGGTGTGAGATACGTAGGCAACCCTCGTCGGGTCCAACTTCCCATTTGCAAAAATAGCCAAAAAATGTCAAAATTTTAATTCTAGTCATAAATACGTTGGGAGTGCCGCTTTTGTCAAATATAGCCAAATGTTCCCAAAAGGGACACCGAAAGGATGACTTTGCATAAACGGCCACCTTTGGTCGATTTTATTAGGTTTTTGGTCGGTTAACCCCTACAGTCTTAAAATCTTCGTCCTAAAGTGCTGAAAGGCCGTAGTTGGAAAACCAGCTTTTCCTGTCTTCAAAATTAGGAAAGAGGAAAAGATAGTTTTATTTTTATTTTTTCGAATCAAATAATGGTTTTTCTTTTATCTAAATCACCTTAATAAATGTGCAGAATGAGCACGAGTCAGAATTCATTTGGAGATATTATAAACAAGGCCTTTTGGGTTTGCACATGTGGTGGAACGATTTAGGCAAGTCAGGGCAAGACACGGTCAAGTTGTATTTAAGGGATCTAGTTGGGTTACTAGATATTCACCCAAGAGGGGACATCATACGTGTGACGACCCGGCCCGTCGTCACGGGAATCACCACCCCGTTATCTTGCATTTATGTGCTTTATGCTTTTATATCAGTGTTAGAGTATATCGGGTGAATTAGGAGTGATTTAGATTGAAAATGAGGCATATAGCCTTTTTGAAGGAAGCTTGAATATGGAAAGTCAACCTGGAGTTGACTATTTAGTTAGAGTGCTCTGAATCAAATTCTGATGATTTGGTTAGTTCCGGGAGGTGATTTGTGACTTAGAGGAGCGATTGGAATCGAATTCGGAGGTCGGTGTAGAAATAGGCTTGAATTGGCTAAGGTTGAATTTTTGCGAAATCCGATCGGTAGGTGAGATTTTGATCCAGGGGTCGAAATGGGATTTCGACAAATTTTGTAGCTTCGTCATGTGATTTTGGATATGTCTATGAATTTTCAGGTCATTCGGACGTCGTTTGGTCGGATTTTTGATCGAATGTGTAATTCGTAAAGTTTTAAGGAATTTAGGCTTGAATTCGATGTGAATTGTGGGTTTTGGTGTTGTTAGACGTGTTTTTATCATTGGAACAAGTTCGAATAAGGTATTAGGAAGTGTTGATGTGTTTGGATGAGGTCCCGGGGGCCTTCGGGGAGTTTTCGGGTGGTTAAACGGAAGAAAACATGGAAAATTGCAGGTTTGGAGTTCTGTTCTGTTGTTTTCGCCCCTGCGGAAATGGGACCGCAGAGGCGAGTCCGCAGGAGCGGAAACGGGACAACCTGGAGTTGACTATGTGGTTAAAGGGCTCGGAATCAAATTTTGATGATTTGGTTAGTTCCGTCAGGGTGGCCGTCAGGGTTTCCAGCAGGGCCAGTCTTCACTCAATGCCCTCTCAGCTCAGAGTGCAGCACCTACTTCTTCGACCCTGGGTTCATCTGTGGCGAGGGGTTCCCTTCAGTCCCTTTCTCCATCACTAGGTGCTTGTTATGAGTGTGGTGAGTTTGACCACATGAGGAGGAGTGCCCTCGACTCTGTAGGGACAGGCTTCAACAGAGGGATCAGCCCTCCTCTTCAACACCATCTCAGGCTAGTAGAGGTGGAGGTCAGTCTTCTCGTGGTCGCCCCAGAGGCGAGGAGAGATCTAGTGGAAGTCAGGCACGATTCTATGCACTCCCTGACAGGCGTGATGCAGTTGCCTCCGATGCAGTGATTACAGGTATCATTTCTGTATGTCACAGAGATGCATCTGTTCTATTTGATCCAGGGTCCACATATTCTTATGTGTCCTCTTATTTTGCACATCATTTGGGTGCGACTCGTGGTAGTCTTGATTTACTTGTTCATGTATCCACCCCCGTGGGTGATACGATTGTCGTGGATCATGTCTATAGATCCTGTGTTATTTCTATTGGGGGTCTGGAGACCTAGGAAGATTTGTTATTGTTGGGGATGGTGGACTTTGATGTTATATTGGGTATGGACTGGTTGTCTCCGTACCATGCTATATTGGAATGTCATGCTAAGACAGTTACGTTGGCCATTCCTGGTATTTCTCAGATTGAGTGGCGGGGTTCGACTGATTTCGTCCCTAGCTGTGTCATTTCGTTCTTAAAGGCTCAGAAAATGGTTGAAAAGGGGTATTTATCGTACTTAGCGTTTGTGAGAGATGTGGGAGCTGAGTCTCCTATCATTGATTATGTACCTGTTGTGAGGGACTTCCCAGATGTATTCCCCTCAGACCTGCCGGACATGCCGCCGGACAGGGATATTGATTTTGGCATTGACTTGGTGCCGGGCACTCAGCCCATATCCATTCCTCCTTATCGGATGGCACCAGCTGAGTTGAAGGAATTGAAGGAGCAGCTTCAGGAGCTTCTGGATAAGGGTTTCATCCACCCCAGTGTGTCCCCGTGGGGTGCACCAGTGTTATTTGTTAAAAAGAAAGATGGTTCCATGCGGATGTGTATTGATTATAGACAATTGAACAAGGAAACAGTGAAGAACAAGTACCCTCTACCGCGCATTGATGATTTGTTTGATCAGCTACAGGGTGCGAGGGTGTTTTCTAAGATTGATCTTCGTTCGAGCTATCATCAGCTGAAGATCAGGGACTCGGATATTATGAAGACTGCATTCAGGACCCAATATGGTCACTATGAGTTTCTTGTGATGTCTTTTGGGTTGACCAACGCCCCAGCAGCATTCATGCATCTGATGACCAGTGTGTTCAGACCCTATTTGGGTTCATTTGTGATTGTATTCATTGATGAAATTCTAGTCTACTCCCATAGTCAGGAGGAGCATGCTCAGCATTTGAGTATTGTGTTGCATAGATTGAGGGAGGAGAAGCTATATGCTAAATTCTCCAAGTGCGAGTTTTGGCTCGAGTCCGTAGCATTTCTGGGACATGTGGTGTCTCGTGATGGTATTCAGGTTGATCCGAAGAAGATAGAGGCGGTGTAGAGTTGGCCTAGACTGTCCTCAGCTACAGAGATTAGGAGCTTTCTTTTCTTGGCGGGATATTATCGCCGGTTTGTTCGGGGATTTTCATCCATTTCTTCTTCTTTGACTAAGTTGACTCAGAAGGGTGCACCATTCGTGTGGTCGGATGAGTGTGAGGAGAGCTTTCAGAAGCTCAAGACAGCTTTGACCACATCTCCAGTGTTAGTATTGCCATCAGCTTCAAGTTCATATACCGTATATTGTGATGCCTCGAGAGTGGGGATAGGTTGTGTATTGATGAAGGAAGGTAAGGTGATCGCTTATGCTTCTCGGCAGTTGAAGCCACATGAGAAGAACTATCTTGTTCATGATTTGGAGCTAGCTGCCATAGTTCATGCCTTGAAGATTTGGAGGCACTATTTGTACGGCGTGTCTTGTGAGGTGTATACCGATCACCGTAGTCTCCACCACTTGTTCAAATAGAAAGACCTTAATTTGAGACAGCGGAGATGGCCTGAGCTGCTCAAGGATTATGACATTACCATTCTATATCATCCGGGAAAGGCCAATGTGGTGGCCGATGCTTTGAGCCGGAAGGCGGTCGGTATGGGGAGCTTGGCATATATTCCAGCTGAGGAGAGATCATTTGCTTATGATGTTCAGGTACTAGCCAATCGGCCAGTGAGGTTAGACATTTCAGAGCCCAGCAGGGTGTTGGCTTGTGTTGTATCTCGATCTTCTCTATATGATCGTATTTGTGAGCGCCAGTATGATGATCCACACTTGGTTGTCCTTAGGGACAGAGTTCAGCATGATGATGCTAGAGATGTCACCATCGATAGTGACGGCGTATTGAGAATGCAGGGCCGGATATGAGTGCCCAATGTTGATGGCCTTCGTGAGTTGATTCTGGAGGAGGCCCATAGCTCGCGGTATTCTATCCATCCAGAAGCCGCGAAGATGTATCAAGACTTGAAATAGCACTATTGGTGGAGAAAGATGAAGATGGACATTGTCAGACATGTAGCATGGTGCCTCAACTGTCAGCAGGTTAAGTACGAGCATCAGAGGCCCGGTGGCGTATTTCAGCGCATTGATATTCCTGAGTGGAAGTGGGAGAGGATCACTAAGGACTTTGTTACTAGACTTCCTTGGACAGCGAGGAAGTTTGATTCTATTTGGGTGATTGTGGATAGGCTGACCAAGTCAGCTCACTTCATTCCTGTGTGTACTACGTACTCCTCGGAGCGGTTAGCTGAGATATTCATTCGGGAGATCGTTAGATTGCATGGAGTCCCAGTTTATATTATATCAGACAGAGGTACACAATTTACTTCACAGTTATGGAGGACATTTCAGCAAGAGTTGGGCTCGCAAGTTGAGTTGAGTACTGTATTCCATCCTCAGACGGACGGACAGTGCGAGCGTACTATTCAGACCTTGGAGGATATGTTGAGAGCTTGTGTTATTGACTTTGGTGGTTCGTGGGTTGATTACCTGCCTCTCGCAGAGTTTGCATATAACAACAGTTACCAATCCAGCATTTAGATGGCGTCGTATGAGGCTTTATTTGGGAGACGGTGTAGATCTCTAGTTGGTTGGTTCGAGCCCGGTGAGGCAAGGTTATTGGGGACAAAGTTAGTCCAGGATGCTTTGGATAGGGTGAAGGTTATTCAGGAGAGACTTCGCACAGCTCAGTCGCGCCAAAAGAGTTATGCGGACCGGAAGGTTCGAGATGTGTCTTATTCCGTGGGTGAGAAAGTCTTGCTGAAGGTTTCGCCGATGAAGGGCGTCATGAGATTTGGAAAGAAAGGGAAGCTCAGTCCGAGATTTATTGGCCCTTTTAAGATCCTCAGGAGGATTGGAGAGGTGGTGTATATGCTTTCTTTACCACCCAGTCTATCGGGAGTTCATCCTGTGGTTCACGTATCCATGCTCCGAAAGTATGTTGGCGACCCATCGCATGTGTTGGACTTTAGCACTATTCAGCTTGTTAATCATTTGACCTATGATGTGGAGCCTATTGCTATATTGAGTCATCAGGTGAGAACATTGAGGTCCAAGGACATTGCATCAGTTAAGGTTCAGTGAAGAGGTCGACCCGTGGAGGAGTCCACTTGGGAGATCGAGCGGGAGATGCGGATATCCTCACTTGTTTGAGACTTCAGGTATGTTTCTTGACCCGCTCGAGGACGAGCGTTTGCTTAAGAGGGGGAGAATGTGACAACCCGGCCCGTCGTCATGGGAATCACCACCCCGTTATCTTGCATTTATGTGCTTTATGCTTTTATATCAGTGTTAGAGTCTATCGGGTGAATTAGGAGTGATTTGGATTGAAAATGAGGCATATAGCCTTTTTGAAGGAAGCTTGAATATGGAAAGTCAACCTGGAGTTGACTATTTAGTTAGAGTGCTTGGAATCGAATTCTGATGATTTGGTTAGTTCCGGGAGGTGATTTGTGACTTAGAGGAGCGATCGGAATCGAATTCGGAGGTCCGGTGTAGAAATAGGCTTGAATTGGCTAAGGTTGAATATTGGCGAAATCCGATCGGTAGGTGAGATTTTGCTCCGGGGGTCGGAATGGGATTCCGACAATTTCTGTAGCTTCGTCATGTTATTTTGGATATGTCTGTGAATTTTCAGGTAATTCGGACGTTGTTTGGTCGGGTTTTTGATCGAATGTGTAATTCGGAAAGTTTTAAGGAATTTAGGCTTTAATTCGATGTGAATTATGGGTTTTGGTGTTGTTAGACGTGTTTTTATCATTGGAACAAGTTTGAATAGGGTATTAGGAAGTGTTGGTGTGTTTAGATGAGGTCCCGGGGGCCTCGGGGTGTTTTCGGGTGGTTAAACGGAAGAAAACATGGAAAATTGCAGGTTTGGAGTTCTATTCTGTTGTTTTCGCCCATGCGGAAATGGGACCGCAGAGGCGAGTCCGCAAGAGCGGAAATGGGAGCACAAAAGCGCTGGTGTATATTACTGTGGCGTGCAGTCCGATCCACATGTATATTACTGCGGCGTGCAGTCCGATCCACATTTATATTACTGCGGCGTGCAGTCTAATCCAGTATCTATATTGCTGCGGTGTGTAGTCCGATCCACATATATATTACTGCGGCGTGCAGTCCGATCCAATATATATATATAATGCTCCGGCGTGCAGCCCGATCCGGTATGTATATTCAATACCTCACAACGGGTCCTCGACCCCATCTCAGTCAATATAGACTTGGCGTCTCAGGCCCACTCAGCTAGAACACGGAATACCACCTCAGGTAGTCTCTCTCAAAGTACACATCTAGTACTGGCTCATGATATGCTATACAGCTATAATTACGGCTGAGTGTATGTATCCGCATGATATAAGGGCCACCTAGCTCTACAGGCTTTCCTAATACTCTACAGATCGGCACAAGGCCCAAAACACGACTACTAGCCCAATTATACAGGCTCAATCTCAGTCATGATATACAATAAACTATCAATTGGAAAGGACCAAGTCCAAATACCCAGTCACAATACCACCACGCCCGTCACATGACGCGTGTTTCATCTCTGCATAGCACTGTATAGTGCAAGTACGGGGTTTCAAACCCTCAGTACATCATTTACTACCACTACTCACCTCGAATCGGTAGAAGTCCTAGCTCGCCTTGCGTTTACCTCGCAAATCAATCTCCTCGGATGCCAAATCTGATCAAAATCAACAAGAATACATCAATATAGGCTAAATAGACATAACCCAATCGAAATAACTCGATTTACACCAAAACCCACGAAGTTGTCAAAATCTGACTTTCGGTACGCTTCTCGAAAAATTACGAAAGTTACATTTTTGGAATCCTTATCTCAACACGAGTCCATACATATAAAGTTTATCAAAATCTAACTCCGTTTGCCCATTCAAATCGATGATTTACCATAACACGGGCTTAGGGCAAGAATCCCCCATTAATCCTCCCATTTACAGTGAAATAATTGAACATTTTTAGACAAAATCGTGTATTTAGACCATAGAACTTACCTCCAATGTTTTTCCGATGAAATCCCCTTCAAATCCCGTCACTTTGCTATCTAAGAACTCAAAAATGGAGGAAATGTGTAATGGGTTCGCGGATGAAATGTCTTGTTAAAACCCTTCTGCTAGGCGTCATTACCCTACGCGAATGCGACGCTACGCACGCGTTCGCGATGAACAAATGGCAGCAGCCCTTATTCTTCCTCTACGCAATCGCATGGCCTCATTCGCGATCGCCATGACCAGCTCCCCTTTCACTCCGCGAACGCGATCCAGACTCCGCGATCGCGATTCAGCCAGTCCTCACCTTACGCGTTCGCGTCCAACACCTCGCGAACGGAAGAACAAAAATCCTCGACTCTCTGATACATTACGCGAACGCGTGGTCATCTTCGCGAACGTGAAGAACAAACGTCTGTTGCACCTATGACAACAGACCTGATCCTTTCTTTGGCCAAAAATGGTCCGTTTGGACCCCCGGATTCATCCCGAGGCCCCCGAGACCCCAACGAAAACCATCAAGCTACTCCAAAACATGATACAAACTTGTTCCAAGCATAAAAACACGCCCTTAAACACGGAAATCATCAAATCAAAGCGAATTCAAGCCTAAGTTTCATCTAAAACTTCCGAAACCAACATTCGATAAAAAACCCGACCAAACGATGTCCGAATTAACTGAAAAATTGCAGACATATCAAAAATCACCTAATGTAGCTACTACAACCATCGGAATTCCATTCTGACTCTCGGATCGAAATCTCACCTACCATTCGGATTTCGCCAAAATTCAACCTTAGCCAATTCAAGCCTAAAACTACACCGGACCTCCTAATTCAATTCCAATTGCTCTCCTAAGCCACAAATGACCTCCCGGAGCTGACCAAATCATCAGAATTCGATTCCGAGCTCTCTAACTCACAAGTCAACATCCGGTTGACTTTTTCCAACTATGTCTTCTCCTAAGAGACTATTTGTCTCATTTCTAACCAAACTTGATCCGAATTGACTCAAACTCACCAAGCACACATATTGAAACATGAAAAAGCATATAACGGGGAAAATGGGGTGATAACTCACATGATGACGGACTGGGTCATCATACAGGGTACATTGGACGTCCGAAAATTCCTATGAAGGAGCAGTATCTTATTGCGCCACAGGTCGTGACTATACACAGGTTTTTAGACACTGTAAAGATCTGTAAGACTGTACATAACCCAGATTTATCAGAGGTATTTTGTACTTTGGCATTCCTATATGACAAATATGGTCATTTTGGAGGGTTCAACAATCACGAAAGCAAAATCTGCAGTGGAAAAACTGGTTGAAATGGGAAGAGCATAGGAGTATTGCTTTTATGATAGCGTTTTCAGGCCTGCTGATATTCCCTAGGAAAGACGGGAAAATTAACATACAAGTTGTTGGGGTCATCAGTACTTTACTCAAGCAAGACAACAACACTCTAGCACCAATGATCATAGCCGGCATCTTTCATGCCCTGACTATTTGCAAAGCTGGAGGGGGTTTCTTTGAGGGTTGCAATGTGTTACTCCAAATGTGGATGATCGAGCACTTGTGTCATCGTCCTCCATTCATGAGCTATGGGTCATCGGGAAGTACTTGCATAGAAGAGTTTCCTACGAGGGTTGACAGGTTCAATTTTCCAGAAGGGGTCACGGAATGGGTAACTCTCCTGCGTTCAGTTCCTGCAAGCAAAATAAAATGGCCATTTGGATGGCTACCCATAAATGAAATCATATACATGTCAGCCGCCGAATCACACCTACTGTTGATGGGCCTCAACAGTATTCAGCCATATGCACCGTACCGAGGACTGAGACAATTGGGAAGGCACCAAATAGTCGCAAAGGAAGAGGACCTCAACAGACAGGTGGTTGAAATTGGAACCCATGGGCAGTTCCCTGAAGTAGCAGTTCGGAAAATCTGGAACGAAAGTCAAACCCTGAAGATAGATACTTGTGCGCGGGACCGGGCCAAAGGCGAAGTGACGCCAGAATACCTCGCATGGTACATAAGAGAACTTGAGCATCAGAGGCCAACTAAAAAACCTCACGTCCAGGACTTCGCATAATCATCGGGGAACAATGGGGTTAGTTGTCAAGAGAAGAAGGTTATCGGGTCGAAATTGGCAAGCCGAAACAGCAAGTTGCAGACTTGAAGTATAAAAATGTCTTGCAGTCTGATGTTGATAAAGGGAAAAGGAACAAGTTGGCCCAGGAGAATGAGATGCTAAAAGCCCAAGTCCAACAATTAAGAGAAGATGCTGAAAACCAGCCAAGAAGTTAATCAGATAAAATATTGATAGAAAGGTTGGAAGATCAAGTCTTTGACTTCCAAAGGGATTTGGAAATATCTGAAGTAAAGATAGCAAGTATTAGATCCAGGTGGACAAGAGGCATAGAGGCAAGAACAAATCGGCTGCGACAGCTAAAAATGGACTATGAATGGAGCATCTATACATTAAGAGAAACAATATCCACCCTGGAAGAACGCCATTTCAAACAAACCAGAAGCTTCCAGGCCGATAGAAAACACTGTCATGACTTAATGTCGCAAATGGAGAAGCATATGCAGGAGCTTTAAGATCAACTCTCCCACAACGCTCAAGTGTAGGGAGCAAAAAGTAAGCGAATAGAGCGAATTCTTATCGAGAAGGACAAGGTCAGAAGAAGAATTTAAGAGATTGGGCATTACATCACAATAAGGTGCTTTGCATGTGAGAAAATTCCTCGACCTAACCTCTTTACTTCAGTCATGGGATACATCCATCAAATCATGGATGAATTGAGAAGCTTGCAAAAGGACCTTGCGCCAAAGCCCACGGAAATTCCGAATGACGCCTCTCGGGCACCAAAACCCAATGCCTTAATGTACCCCTAGTCCAAGTTTTTTGCATGTTATTTTAAGAGTCTGTTGTCTTCCATCTTTCTTTCTCTCATAATAAGTCATGTTGGTAGTGTGAATTATGCAAAAGATGGTTGGCGTGTAATTGCAATGTTGTTAATAAATAAAAGATTCCCAAAATTTTAAATCTTTATTTTTATTTCATAATGAACTACGCTTGGTCTGATTCACGCGGAGCTGTGATATGTGGGCAATCTTCATCAGATTTGATCATAGCCATAAATAAATAAATAAAATAATAATAAGAGAGAAAGAAAGAAAGAAAAGAAAATGGGAGCGTAAAGAGAAGCCGGAATGATGCATCAACCGATGCAAACATGTAGAAACCCACTTAAATGCATAGGTGCATCACACCCCAATGTGAGATTACCTATCTTTTATTGTTTCAAACTCACCGTTTGTTTGCTGCTGATCCCAGGTTTTTAGAAAGGTGGTTGGTTTTTGTGGTAGTCTAGCCTCCCATTCATACTTTACGATATCAAAAGTAAGTGTTCAGCTGCCCGTTACTAAGTCAAGAGGAAGTACTCATGCTTACTTCACAAGGTCAAAGGGAAGTGTAGAGATGTCTTCAAAAATTCCTTTGTCAACGTTCCCCATGTCAGAAGAGAGTTCAGTCTCGCCCATTCCAACTTCCGAGTCAGCAACTGCTGAAGAAAATAGGATCTTACGTCATCGCATGTTGGAAATGTTGGACAACTGGAACAATGGAAAAGAGCCTCCAAGTGTAATCCCCGGATTCCCCGAGCTGTTCGCTAGGATAAGTGGAACTTCTAACGTCCCTATAAGTTATCCAACTACCCCATTCGGGTATCCCACTATTTCATCTCTCTCCGCTGGATCACCCTCCATTTCTTATCCCTGGATGTCAACAACAGATATGGCTACAAACATGTCCACTGCACCACCTTGTCCAATTGCAGCACAACCGACTATACACATGCCTTATTTTGATTCATCCTCATTCACATTTCAAGCACCATCACTCTTGTTGGAACCAACTCAGTTTGCCGCAAATGCTCACCATCAACAACCTATTTGTGAGATTACGTCTGGGCAAAACCAAAACCCCAAAGCTCCTGAACAAGATGAAATGGCAAGAAGAATGAGGAGCCATGAGCAAAGCTTGAAAAATATGCAAGGCTTAAGCGAGCAAAAGAGTTTCTCCTATACTGATCTATGCATATTCCCTCACGTGCACTTGCCCGTAGGATTCAACACACTGAAGTTTGAGAAATATGACGGGCATAGAGATCCTATCGCTCATCTCAAAAAGTATTGCAACCAATTGTGTGGGGTTGGTGGTAAAGAAGAATTGTTAATGGCATACTTCGGAGAAAGCTTGATGGGCATAGCCTCAGAGTGGTATATGGACTAGGACATATCTCGATGGCACATTTGGGACGATCTTTCCAGAGATTTTGTAAGGCAGTTTCAGTATAATATCAACATCGCACCATACATGAATTCTTTGTCAAAGTTGAAAAAGAAACCCTCGGAAAGCTTCCAAGAATATGTAGTTAAATGGCGCGAACAAGCATCCAGGGTAAAACCTCCAATGGATGAGGTTGAAATGGTCGCAGTTTTCCTTCAAGCTCAGGAAGCCGACTACTTCCAAAATATGATGTCCGCAATGGGTAAACCATTTGCTGGAGCCATCAAGATTGGTGAAATGGTCGAAAATGGGTTGAAAACAGGTCAAATTTTGAGCCAATCCGCTATCAGAGCTAACTCCCAATCATTCAGGGTGGATCTGGAGGAGTAGCTAGGGGGGAAAAGAAAGAAGAAACATCCATGGCAACGTCAAGTTTAAGTAAATACTATACCCGAAGGTCTCCTTTCCCAGAAAGACCCTCGCATCACTACTACCCCCACCAAGATGTGTCCTATGCTTCTCTTTACTATATGGTAATAAATGCCCAACCTTACAGCCGACCACTGCAACAAGCCATCCGAAATCCAGCTCCAAATCCTAGAAATCATCCTCCTTACCAAAACCAATATAATCCCCAACCACCCCAAAATAACTTCCAGCCTCGAGAACCACCTAGGAGACCAACTTTCACACATATTAGTCAACCATACTCTGAATTGTTCCCAAAGCTTGTCCAAATGGCTTTACTGCAACCCATACCCCAAAACAGACAGAACCCGGAATCACCGTCATACCAACAGAGCATCAAATGCGCCTATCATTCAGGGGCAGAATGGCACGATACCAACAATTGTTGGACTTTAAACAGAGCAGTAGAGAGCATGATAGAACAAGTGAAGATAGTTGTGAGGGACGAGGAAGCCCCGAATGTGATAAACAATCCCTTGCCTACTCACAATAATAGGCATGTAATCGGGATGATATGTGATGACAAAGAGTTTGATCCCGCATTAAAAGCTATAATTGCCATTGCTGATGTAGAAAGAAGGCCAAAGGTAGACCCAAAGGAAAAGGAAGGGAAAACGAGGGCTAAAACTGACAAGCCAGAATTTGGGAAGAAAGTTGAAACAAAACCAGAGATGGCGTCTACTAAAAGTGAGGTCTTTTACGTCCCGAGAGGTCACTAAGAAAAGACACTAATCACAAGTACTTCGAAGAGATTTGAAGTAAAGAAAGGAATACCAGTGTATGTGCCAAAAGGAGCCTATATGGTCTGGGGATGATTAAACCACCTCGACTGAATGAGCCAATGGTTATTGGATGCATGCCACAGAAGCCTATGATAGATCCTACTGTTGTACCTTGGAATTACGACAAAACAACGGTGACCTGTAAAGGCAAAGAAATCTTAGGAGCAGTTCAAGACAACCCCTTTACTGAAAAATATGCCAATTTGGGAGAGATAAGCAGTACCACCAGAAGACGCTTCCCATCTAAAAAGCATGTGAGTGTCGGGGAAATAGAAAATTTGTTTCAAAATATGAAGATGGCAGATTATGAAGTGATTGACCAGCTTCAAAAGTTCCCTGAGAAAGTTCCATGCTATCTCTATTAATGAATTCCACCAAACATCAGGAGGTATTTATCAAGACTCTTAATGAAGCGCATGTACCGATCGACACCTCTTTAGAGAAAATGGAAAGGATGGCAGAACGGTTCTTTGCTGTCAACCAAATCTCCTTCAGCAAGAATAATTTGCCCCTAGAAGGGAGCACACATAACAAAGCCCTGCACCTAACGGTCAAATATGAGGGTTATTACATGAAAAAAGGTCATGGTGGATGGAGGTTCAGGGGTAG